>JBANCZ010000585.1:0-32821 GCA_037040025.1 Sphaerogastrella javana
GGTATTTTCAAATTTCCTCACCTTTGCATTAAGTGCTAGGTTGAAAGTGGCAGAAAAAAAACTTGTTTTTATTCTATTAGAGCTGGGAAACAACCGCATGCAACATCGATAGTACCGATAATATTTTTCCACTGTCGATGTATTTAAAACAAACTATCGATTTTGTTTAGTCAACGAAACATTTGGAAATTTGAAAGCGCGAAAACTGCTTAAAGCCGGTTGTTATAAATTAACTACTGCTCATAAATAAAAAGTATAGCGTGTAAAATGAATGAATTATTAATTTTCCGTATAGTAGCATATATCGACTGTTCTCCAGGTTTAATTCTTATATTAAGCCCGTCCAATTGCTTCGTAAGCGATTTTGTTTTGGTGTTTAGGTTTTTTTTTATAGCAGATTTATCATTTGTTCTGTTACTTATCGAATGGATTAATCGAGTAAACACATACATATACATATTTGTATCAAAACTAATTCTATTTTAGTGAAACTTAATATGAAGCGAGTAAATATAATTCACAAATTGTGTTCAGGCCCTTCAAACTCCTATCGATTTAGACGCTGTCAATCACTGTTGGTCTTCTTCGTAGGCTTCTTCTTTAGTATATCTTTATCGCTATCGATAATACCCTGTTTACGCTCCTTTTGTGCTTCTTTGATCATCTCATCCACCTCCTCAATTGTTGGCTCCTCACCCGGTGGCCTTAGCTCGTGACTGGGACTATGACGTCTTCCGTTGTTTCGATTCTGCGCGTTCGTCCAGGTGCGATTTTGAAACCAAGTGCGTGATTGCCCTCGTCCACGACCACGCTGCGGATGACGCCGGGGACTGTAGCTGCGGGAGCGTGTACGACGATAGCGTGAGGCTGGTGATGGTGTCCGACGTGGTACGAAGGGGGAAGGCGTGCGTCTCGCCACAAATGGTGATGGCGTACGGCGTGCCACAAACGCTGATGGCGAACGTCGTCTTTGGGCAAATGAACGTGAACGAGAGCGACGCTGTCTATTCCATGTACCACCACGTCCTCCTACTCGCCCGCCGCCCCGATAACGCGATCCACCGCCATAACGATGCGGCGGCGAATAGCTGCGGCTATGACTGCGACTAAAGCTGCGACTACCTGTATGTCGTCTGCGCGACTTGGAGTAACGTGAACGTATAAAGCTTCTACTACGACTACGAATGCTGCGACTTCGACTCCGGGTGCGACTCCGAGAGCGTGAACGTCGTCTTACCGAGCGTTTGCCATGCGAGCGGCTGCGCCGCCTCGGCGATCGACTACGACTTCGGCTCCGACTGTGCGAACGTGAGCTCAGCGGCGTGGCCAAGCGTAACAAGCCAAATTTATCCATTTGCAGCGGACGCTTCTTAATTTGAAAGGATAGTTTTTGCTGCTGATGATACTTGGGCGGCGGTGGGTGCTCCTCATCATTGTTGCTGCTTTTGCTGTTGTTGTTGTTGTTGTGGGTTGCAGTAGCAGTAGCTGCATGTTTTGATGTGCTTGGTGCAAGCATCATTGAATGATTATTGTTGTGTTGGCCACTTAATCCAGACTGCTTGCGCATCGTCGGTGCTGCAGGTGGAGTTTCAGATCGTTGTTTTCGCTTGAAATAGTTTTGTAGCTGAGATTTGATTTGAGCATCGGTGGCGCCGGTAGACATCAATCTGAAAATCAAAAGGCCAAACGTAAATATACAACAATAAAAGGAAATTTTCAACGCAATCAGCGTACCTATCCTGTCTGAAATGGCATTGGTTATGCGTGGGAAGAAGCATAGGAAATGATTGAAAGTAATGATTATATTGTAATGGAGCACTAGGCACGAGTCTTCAAAAATGGTATTGATGCCCCTAGTGCTCCATTGGACGGACTGGCATTTAAAATATGGTAATGTCTCCTACCTGTACGCCTCCTCGTAGTCAATCTTCTTGAGCATTTCCAGTGCACTCTCTGTGGCTGCGGCTACGGCTGCTTCATCGTCCGATGATTTCGATTTCGGTTTCTTCTTTTTATCTTTGTCTTTATCCTTGTCCTTCTTTTTCTTGTCCTTTTTCTTTTTAAACCTTTTGTGTTTGTTCGCATCACGCAACAATTTCCGTACACTACACATCGTTTCATCGTCGTCCAACTTAAATTCGTTGGCCGTCAATGCATCGCTCACGGCACGCTTGTCCTGTTCCAGAATTAGATATGATGATGCCGCCGATGATTGTTGTGGCGCTTGGCGCAATTTGCCGGCTAAAATGCAAGCATAGATAGCAGTCAGACCATAAAGAGTTATAACAGTTACCTGATCTACTTACATTGCTTGTCGTTGTTCTCGGGCTCGTTGTCACTGTCACTGGACGATCTGGAATCGTCGGACGAGGGAATTTGTATGGACTGTGTCTGGGCGTTGGGTAAATTGAGCAGATCGGCGCTTATGTTATTGTTCGCTATAACTGCAATGGGACGTTGTTGCAGTGCATCGAGGGATATGCGTGCCTGTTCATGCTGTGGCAATAGATTCAAGCAATCTGTGTATGCCTTGATCGCTTCGGGTATACGATTATCCTCCTCGTAACTACGTCCGAGAGCGACCAGAGTTTCGCCCATATATTTACGTGCATTCACATGATACTTATTCAAATTGAGCGCCTTTTCAAAGTCTTTGAGACCCTTCAAGAAGCTGCCACGATTCGCGTAGAGCGCACCGCGCGCCACTAAGCCCTCGACATTGCGCGGATCAATGTTTAAAGCCTTGTTCAGACACTGAAAGGCCTCGACTTGTTGGCCATTCTTAAAGTGCTCAATGCCATCAGCCACCGAGCTGATTATTGGTTCGATTCGGTTCGGTACGGTTCGGATCGGATCGGATCGATTCGTTTCGTTATGGGTGGTGCGTATATATACGAATAGTTATACATATGAATGTATATTTGATGCATATTGATATCAATTCACGGCTGGCTGCTCTAATTCTCATTCTCATTCTCATTCTCACTCTCATTCTCATACCTATTCATTCTCTCTGTGTTTATTATCTCTTGATTATTCTATCAGCTGAGCTAATTTGACCTCTTCTAATCAGAGTTTGGAATAATTTAACATGACCTAAGTTTGTTTGGGAATTAATCCAACATTTTGGAAATCGAAGCAACCAACCGTGACTGGCATTATAAAAAATAAAACTCACCGAAATGCCCATTGTGAGGCTTGCTTCTGTCTCAATTCCGTTGCATAGTCAGACTCAGGAAATCCACATTTGATGTTGCTCATCAGTGTCAGTTGTTCATTAGGTTGTATGCCGTTTAATTGGAATAACACATCATAGTTGGGATTCTCAAATTCTAAAGCTGTAGTTAAGTGATCCTCATAGTGCACAGCACTGGGTGGCTCCACGTTATGTATTTTCCTAAAACGTACGAAATTCAATTGAAGAAAGACTCTCATTGAAATGCTTTTAATTAATACACACTGGTAGTATTTCGGTAAATCCGATAGATCACATAGTCCTAATTTATAATCGAGATTTTTACTGTAAATTCCCAGCATGCCCAGCGTTAAGCGTTCCACGTCCGGAGATACATTGCACACTTCGCAACGTATGAAATCATTTACAGCAAATGGACGTGGATTGCCCTGCTTGTCCAGTGGCAATGGACCCCATTGATCGTGAAAGATTATGGCCTAAAACAGAAAAGCCAAGAATTAATTACACTACACTACACTCCACGTACGATTATACTCTCTACCTTTATGGGTATATCAGCCAAGTAGAAGTGCAGTGGCTCCGCGGTACACAATGGTTTAACCACTATCCTTGTTGCCTTGCTCATAACCTTGCTGACTGTTGCACAAATGATGTCGCCCTGTTTCAATGCAGCCACCCGGTGTGACCAAGCCTTGCGTTTATCCTTGGCATTCATGAAGAATTCAATCGGCGGTTGCGGTGCCAAACAATTGCCAATTTGTTGCAGCCATGACTCCTCCATGATGTTGCCCGTCAGCTGCTTGTCATACAAATCTGATGCTTTGCGCGCCAGAAACTGATGAATTTTCAGACGTTTCGCTCGCTCCTGAAACGTAAAGAATTTCTGTCGCTCTTGGTACACACTGTAGTCGGCCTGCGAGAGGTTGAGTCGGCGTAGGTCTTCCACGCCGCGTTCATCGTCCCATATTTTTTGCAATGGTTGGCCATGATAGCAAAGTGCACGTGCTATATAATTAGCATTCATTTTAGACGCCGCCCTTTTACAATTCCCTCAATTACATCAAAGGGTTATTCACTGTCTGGCGTCCTTCTGCTGCTGCTGCTGCTGCAAAAAAAAAAATTTTGCAAAACGAGGCAAGACATTATACGATTTTTGGAATGTATAGAGATTGAATAGTTACACTTGTTCATGCCATGCCACATGCATTTAGATGATCAATAGTTGTAGCGCTTGATGTTTGTGCCGTGGTTAGAAGGAATAACTTGCCTGTTCTTGTGTTAAATGCAAATGAAATTTTGATACTTCTGCAATGCCTGAAGGAAAAATTTATTCTTGTTGAAAAATACGTGGCAACTCTGGCCGCCCTGCCGTATGCTGTTCAGATAGCTATCGATAATAATAGGTGCATAAATATTTTCATTTTTACATGCTAAAACATTTAATAAATTAATATAATTAAAACAAATTAATTGGTAAATAAGCTTATCAATTTGGAATTGTTTATTTTAATTAAAAAAATAATAATTTCATTATTAGTAGTTTGTTTGTATTTGTTAAGCGGTGGCATCTCATTTAGCAGAGCCACAAACCGAAGTGGCAACGCTGTTTGGCTTCTCACTATTCACCATAGATGGCGTGTTTACTAATTTTTGACTGTTAATTTAAAATTTATTGGCAGCTATCAAAATACAAGTAACAGGGAAAGGAAAATGCAAATGGATGGAAATATTGCGCAAAAATACCAATAACAATGAGTATACGCGCAGCTTATTTTACACCAGCAAAGAAATATACGAACACAGTGAAACACCGCTTCCAGAATTCGAGCCGCGTGGCTTGGAGTTGTCCCCAGGCGAACACACTTTCACATTTAGTGTGGCCCTGGGCCGCCAGCTGCCATCCAGTTTTAAGGGCAGCTACGGCAGCATTAAGTACAAGATGCGTGTGCTTATCCAAAGACCCTGGACATTCGATGAACGTCATAATATACCATTTACGGTTGTGAAGAATATGCCTCTGCCAGCGACATATCGCAACAATCCCACACCGCTGGAGAAGCAAATTACAAAGACAATTAGCTTATTCGGTACACGACCCATTACCATGCTCGCCCTGTTGCCCGAGGATTTCGCTGTGCGTGGGGAACCGTTGCGAATCTGTGTGACCGTCGTGAACAACAGCACGACAAATGTGGAGAAGTTGCGCTTCAAGTAAGTACAAGTATCGATAGCACTAGTGGCAGTATCGATATTTTGAGTCGTGCCGGCATCGATGTTTTTGCGGTTGCACTCCAGCTGTCGATAGTTGTAAATTAATCGACTCTTAATTGTAACATGCTCTTAATTACATGTTTTTTTTCTTCTATTATTATTATTTCTAGCATTTTACAGTATATCACCTACTACAGCCATTTGCCATTGCGTGTGCAAAAGATCGAGTGCATCACGATTGCCAACAAGGAGACGGGAGCCGTGCACAAGAAGAGCGAGCGCAGCTTTGCCCACGAACTGCTGATGCCGGACACGGCACAGCCAACGGATGAGGAATTTAGTGGTGTGATTACCATCTCGTATGAGCTGCGCGTGGAGGCAGTGCTGCGTGGGTTCTTTAAGAATTTGGTGCTAAATTTGCCTTTCAAGGTCTATTCGCAGGATGCGTCTTCCCGTTTGAGTTGTGTGCGTCCATCGCTTCCGCCAAGACCCGATGACGGACCACCGGGACCCGATGCAGCTATTGCCGTGTCAGGCAATCCGTTTGAACCCGTCACAGCTTTGTCCGTTTATCCAGCCTTAGACTCATCGATTGGGTCGCCAACACATTCATCACAGTACAGTGAATGCAGTTCCTTGAACTCGACCACCTCGGACTCCACATTGAGTCCGGCCGTTGGTGGGGTCGAGCTGTCGTATACGTCCGGCTCGCAGTCCTCACAGTTTGGCAGTCCGTCGGCTCGCGCCAGTTTACGCAGCAGCACCAATGTGCCCTATATGCCTTATTCGTCCAGCCCACTGATGGTGCAATCATATCCACCGCCACATTTACCACCGTATCCAATGCCGGAATCACCACAATATACGCTGCTCGCTTTAACTCCACCACCGCCCATGCAGCCGCCAGGAGCAGCGCCCACATCTCAGCCACATCCCAGTGGCTATAGTCAGCTGCCCTCCACCTCATCCACGGCCGCCGCCGGTTTGTTTCGGCAGCCACATCAGCCTGCCGGGGCACAGGCATTGCGTAAGTATTCTTGTTTCATATGCCGCCGCTGCGTTGGCAACATTTTTCAAATATTTCTCTTTGGTTTTTCTGCTGTTGCAGCACCCTCCTATGAGGAGCTCTTTGGCAGTGCCAATGCACCGCCGGAATCGCCCAAGTGAGCTACATTTCTTTGTCGCCACGCCCTGCACATAGTTCATGCCGCCCAGTTATGTCATAAGCTATGCCTAGAAATGCTTCAGGTTTACTTTAAAGCGCTTACAACAACCAAGAATTATCCATCCAACTCTTCCACGACGAATGATGTATCTCAAAATGAACAAGAACAATTTTTATCTCCACGGACAATGGAACGATCAATGCCATCAACATAATATATTCTAATTTTTTATATATATATATTTTCACAGAGAATCACTCTGTACTCAGTGCACAAATGCAAGGCACACACTCACACTCACACTCACACTCACACTCACAATTTATGTTGATGTAACTTAATTATAAGTTTTATATTTAGATTTAGATAAACAAAATCAATTTTTTTGTAATCATCGGAGAGAAAAAGCATGAATTGATTTGCTTTTTGTAGCTGTTATTAGGCTTGATCAGAGACTAAAACGCCAAACTTGTGTTCGCGCCTTTGTGAAAGGCGTGGTAGCGATTGACTATATAATGTTTATTTTTTCGACCAGTCATTCTTTATCTGGCTTATATGGTATGCGTAGGCTGCAATTCTAACAAATTATAGACTTGTGCAAATGTGAGTGAACATTTGTAA
Source organism: Sphaerogastrella javana (assembly GCA_037040025.1). Taxonomy (NCBI): domain Eukaryota; kingdom Metazoa; phylum Arthropoda; class Insecta; order Diptera; family Drosophilidae; genus Sphaerogastrella; species Sphaerogastrella javana. The sequence continues at coordinate 7,195 of JBANCZ010000585.1, forward strand.
TTAGTTAACATGAAATTTAATCAAGAACCTCAAACGTATACATTATTATTATTATTATACGAATGTATATTTTAAAATATAATTTGCTTTATATACAGTACCAAAAAAAAAAAAAAAGAAATCGGATATCAAAAGCAACTTTTGAAAAGTTTTCTGTTCCTTTTAGTTTTTTCTTTTAACAATAATACAGCCCCACTGTGTATGCATTTCTAAAATTAAAGTTTAGAACCATGAACAGACATTAATTTATGCCCATATCACCAAAACTATTTATTGCCATTCAATTTCCCAAAACATTTTTAAATTAATATCAGCTCGAATAGATGTGAGCAAATTCAAGCGAACGATAGTTATCTGTGTGTATCGATTAGTTATCGATAGCATTCACACGAATTGCATGAATGCAATATGAACAATTTAGTTAGTAAGCACGCACAAGAATCAAATATTACAAAAGAAATTATTTTCTTTAAGATATATTTTTGTATTCATGCTTAAGCGAATATTTTTGATGAATGAATTTATTTCTATTTGAATTAATGCTTTTCGATATTTTAATTTTCAATAATGAAGCCAATAAAATGTTATCATTATAGACAACAAGCGGCTCGAGAAATTTGTTTATTATTTACGACTTATTTGAAGTAAGTATAGTTTTAAGCAAGCAATATTGGCGCGAGTTAATATAAAATGAAAGATATTGAAAACAAGGAATGCAAATCTAACCGTAACCTTTAAAAACGTTTCCTAAACCTAACGTAAACCGATATATCAACCTATCGAAGATTAAAACCGATATCGGAACGTTGTTTTTATTCGGTTTCATCCCTTATACAAATTTAGATTAATATTTTATAACTTTTAAAACATACTTAGAGAATTTTTTGTTCTATAAAAGTTAATAGATTAATGCTTAATTTGTATATGGTATTTTGGGAATTTTTGAAAATTAAAGTTAAATTATGTCTTAACTTTAAACTATTTTAATTCAGTCGACTCTCGATAATTCAAACTTTCGATAATTCTAACCTCTCACTAATTCAAAGCTAATACGAGTTCCCTACAAAACTTTATAGAACAAAAACCAGTCGATAATTCGAGGTATTTTTAAGGTCCCTTGGAGGTTCGAATTATCGAGAGTCGACTGTATATAAATTCTATATAAGCTTTGTGTATGGAAGTATAGTTAAACTGTCTATACTACTGGTATATAGATTATTGAAAACTATATCTTTCTGCCATAATAGTTGGGGCTTAAAAAAGTCAAATCAAAATATAATTTAGCTTTTTCTTGAACTGTATGCGTCTGGCTTCAATCGGCTACAAAATATGTTTTATTTAATTTTTCGTTGGATTTAGCGCAGCGAAAAAAGCAACAAAGTTGTATGTTGTACGTGTTAAATTACAATTTCAAGTGCTTGCGGGGTTAGTGCGTTAGCTATGGCTCCTCGCTTCACTTCATCCCGCCCTTTGGCTTTTGTGTGCGTCTTGTGGGGGCAAGTGGCAAGTGGCAAGTGGCAAGTGGCAAAGTCGTTGGCTGGATAAACGTGTGCGGCTTTTACCAACAAGAAACGGAAGTGTTAAGTCAGCTGTAATTGTTTTCCTACTCTGTTCTTTGTTGCTGTTGTTGTTCGGTTTCGACTCGAAGAACAACTGGGCCGACAACACTACGACAACGACAACGACGACAATTTGCTGTGCTCCCATTGTTGAGTTAGTCTGAGTAACCATAAATTATATTTTTTGTATGTGTGTGTATGGGGCGATCAGAGGGGGTGTCTGCATGGGAAGCATACATAAACAAAATTGTTAAATAATAGCGACATTTAGCGGAAGTGTAATACCTTTCATTCAACTTGCCTGGGCTGCAGCAACACGCGCGACAAACGATCAGAGCAAGGCTCCCTCTCTCACTATCCCATTCTCACTCCGTACCTTACTCTTGCTCTCTCCCTCTGTCTCTCTCTCTTTCTTTCTCACTCATTCACTCTCATTCGCCTTTGGCACTTGACTGTGGTTTTATGCCAAATTATAAAGGTGTTAAGGGTCGCTCGCGGGCCTCTGGACAACCCGCACCAATGAAATGTATATAGTATGTAGTTTACAGTATATAGTGTATAGTATATGCCATTTAATGTCTTAATAACATTGTGTGTTTGTTGCTATGTACATATATATGTGGCGGTATTGTAATTTGTGGTTTACGCCACGTAGCAATTCCAAAATGTTGATGCTTTTTGATTCCAGGGCATAAAAACGTGCCACTCGCCCATATTAAGTATACGCCATGTGTGACCAGAACAAACTGCTTGATGAAGCGCGCACGTAAATCTGAGAGCACTATTTAAAGTCCAGCAACAAATGTTGGCCCAAATGTGTTATGTTATAAGCAAATATATATATATAGTATGTATATTAAACAATAATTTTATTAAATATTGAATATAATACATACGTTTATACCTATATGATATATTCTTAGTTCATTTTAGGCGACACTCATGCATCCGGACAATGCCGTACAATAAGCGTACGTTTATGTTGTTATATCTGCGGCATGTGGCATTGGGCAACTTTGTATCTAAAAACTTCTACTGCCACACACACACAATCCCAGCTGGTGGCCATCGAGCACAGCTCGTAGTAGCTCACAGCTGCTACGGTGTCCAAGATGCTCAAATTAGTTTATTTGCCTGAGGCAGCTGGAGTTGGGGCTGAAGGCGGAAGCGGAAGTCAACAATGGGTGAAATGAAAGAAAATTGTATAAAAGTAAAAGAAGGGGAGGGGGAAAGAGATGGAGGCAGAGGTGGGAAGAAAAAAGCATATAGCCTAATGCGAAAATAACCAAATCAAAACTAATCGAGCAGAAGTTACTGCAACTGTTTCAGTTGACTGTTCAGCCTGGCTGGCTCATCCACTGCCACGACTCCTCGACTGGTTGATTTCCATTGCCACTGTCAGTGCCATAGACCCCCCTCTGACCACTGTGGCAGTAGCAGGTGGTGTCGTCTCCTGTTGGCCTGGTTGCCCGCAGTGAAAATGATTTTAAATTGCCGCCTGATTGTCTTTCCGAGCTTGGCTCACACTTGTGGCATTTGCCACTGGTCACGGCCCATCCACACTACATACAACTCACTCACTCCTCTCTCTCTCTCTCTCTCTCTATCTCTCTTCCTCCCCATCTTCTTTTCCTGCTTCTGCTCCTCTTTTTTGCTCTTTCGCCAACTGCAAATTTAATCAAGCGCACAAATTTTTGCACGTACGTATTTCTATTTCTATGATATTCAATGCTCGCCTTACCAATTCCACATTTTTTTCTTTCCATTTTTCCTTTTTTTTTTGTCCAGCTGTTGGTCACATGTGTGCTACCCTGTCCCCTGACCCTGAATCTCCAGTTACAGAGAGTTATTCTGCTTCTATCAGTCCGTCTGTCATTGTGAACGGGCGTGATACGAACTGAAGGTTCTGGCTTTTTTTGGGGTTTCCAAAGACTGCGACCCTTTTGGCATTGTTGGCTCTGCCAAAGGCAGCAGCAGTAACAGTCGCTTCATTAAGTATGTTTCTTTTTCTTATTGTTGTTGTTGTTGTTATTCCTGTTATTCTTTATGTTGTTGTTATTGTTATTCTTGTTGGAGTGAAGCTCAAGCTGTGCCGGATTGTGTAAAAGTTGCATTTTGAAGTTTTGTGATTGTGGGTTTACACTGCCCGAAAATGTCAACTGAATTTGCCTCGCTTTGACAGATTGCGTTTTCGAGCCCTTTTTTATATAATTTAATAGAGTCTTTTAGAGTTTAGCTAAGGAATTATAGTATATATGGTGACTTATAGGGGGGAATTATAAATGTATAGTAATTTTAAAAACAATCTTCTAGGAAAATTTATGAACATGTTCAATTACAAAATATATAAAGTTTTAGATTGAGAGAGAGTGAGAAATGTTTCTCCAAATAATTTAGTTTCTTAGTTTAGGGAATGATTTGCTTATATTCAAAATTAATAATTTACATATAAATTTGATTTCTTTTAAAATGTTCTAAAAATGTACATACCATTTATTGAAATTGACAAAATTGAAATATGTTTCGAATGAATTTATGCCGAACTTTATTCATTTAATACATAAGCTCAATCAAAATGGATGCAATTGATTGCGAAATTTGCGATTTGATAACTAAATATTTTAGTTGCGTATAACCACAATAATAATGCTAACTTTGTTTGCAAAAATGTGAGCAAGGGCTGTGTAATGTCATATTTGACAATACTTGCTGACCGCCTCGTTCATTTTGCAGCAATTTGTTGCACGAACCACACACATCACACACACAACACACACAACACACACAACACACACAACACGCACAACACACACAACACACACAATTACACACACACACCACACACACACACACACAACATACACACAGAAATGTAAGCACGTGCCTTGTCCACCTACTACCGCAACCGCACAAGGTCTTCCTTTGGCCTCAATTTGCGCCACACCTCCCCTCACTTTCTCTCCCTCTCTATTTCTCCCTCTCTCTCTTTCTATCTCTCTCTCTCTCTCTCTCTCTTTGTCACTCTTTCTATATATAGCCGCACAATATGTTGCAATTTCTGTTAATTTTGTTATTGAGACACGTTCACACGAATTGCGTCACAGCTTGTGGAGGACTTCAAATGCAGCTGCTTATAGTTAGTTTTGGGTTTGGGATTGGGAATTGGTATTGGATTGCCCTGGAATGGGAGTGGCAGTGGGAGTAAGAGTGTGGTATGTGTGCAGAATTGGCCAAAACTGATTGATGCGTCTTCTGTTTAGTTCATGCCTTGTGTATTGGCTAAACAAGCCACAGCAAAAGCTTGCGGTGAGCATATTATTTCATGGCGAAAGCCAAAAGCCATAGTCATAGTCATGGCAATGGTTAAAGCAAACGAGTTGCTTCATCTAAAGAAATGCCAAAGCATTGACCGGTGCTCAATGAAGGCCACAACAAAGGCGAAAATGCCAAGGCAAAGCCAACTTGGCCGACACACACACACACACAACAAATATTTATGTGCTTTGGATTTTTTTATGCATCCTTCTTGTTCTTTGAAACGTACAAACTGAACCAACTTCTGCTATTCGATATTTGCGTAAGTTTTAATAATTGAAAAGTAAAGTTAAAAAATTAAAACATTTAATAATACTCTATAATGCATAAAGTAAGATGAAAATATTTCCCAGCTTCAAAACGCAAAAACTCTGTTCAGCTATTTGAAATAAATTTTAATTGTGTTCATTTTATTTAAAGTACGTGAATTGCCTAATAGGAATGAAATATTTGTATATTAATTTTAATAATTATTTTATTTTTATATTATTTATATTTTATAATATTATATATTTCAAAGCGTACGTAAACACGGAATATATTTCTCAAATTCTGATAATTGTATTAAAACTTGTCAGCTGCTGCAAACATAAAAAGTTTGACATAAAAACATAGTTTAACTATTTGAAAAGGTTATTTTGAAGCTATAAACAGAAACTCTGATTAATAATCGAAAGTATTAAACTTTTCCTAAGTACGTGTATTAAAACGGGCAATATGTTGTCATTTATATTTTTTTTTTTTTGCATAGTAATTAATGCATATACATCAACATTAAGCCCTGTTGAAGAGTGAAATCAAATAATTGCATGCGCATATTGTTTGTTAATCATTATTTTTAGTTGTTTATCGAAGAGACAAATGACAAAGAAAAAATAAATTAAAATGAAAAAGCCAACAGCTTTTGCAAAAATATTTGTATTAATTAACACCTATTCTGCGGACATGTGTATGGGAATTTCAATCGTAAATTCAATTAAAGAGATTTACAAATGATATACATTTACGCAAACATTTTGTCAGTGCTGCAAATTTTACTGCATTTTACGCTATGCTTTTTTTTTTTTTAAATTTTTTTTTTTTTATAATAAAAGTTAGCATTTAATGAAATCAAAATGTGCTGCCCATTCAACGGTTTGTTAGTTTTTGCAATAATCAAATCTTTGTCTTTTTTTTGCCTTCAAAGCGGTCAAAAAATATGTGAGGTTTTGTGTGTATTCAAACATAAAAAAGGATCAATAAAATATATATAAAATATGTATATATATTTATAATTGATGTAAATAATTAATTAGCAAGTAAAATTGGATTTGTCGTGTTCAAAATGACTAGGAAATGGAATAAAAATTAAATCAACTGCAACAAGGTTCAATAAAATAAATTGAAATACTTCTAGGTAGAGTAGAGATGGGCATGAATATCCTTTGTTTTAATAACATTTTTTGATATGGATGAATTCAATTGAAAGACATCTATAATTAATGTTTTTCATTATTTTTCAACAAATTTTATTTTAATTTAATGTCAAATCAGAATTATATAAGCTTAACATTCTATTAAACAACGTAGCGCATAAGCTTTATACTCTGTACAGATACAGACCAATGAATCGACCTAATTCATATGTACATTGCGAGTTCAATTAATTTGACAAAAAAAAGAAGAGAAATGCAATAATTTAAGTAAATACAATTGCGCTTTTGTGCATCAAATTTAGTTAAAATTAAAATTGTTTCATTTTCCCAAATATGAAGCATGAAACATGGGTTCAATTGGTTTCACTTTGTCTATCGGTTAGGCCACAAAAACCTCAGTTTACAATAAATTAAACAAACGAAAGATTTGTTTATGTACAAATCGAGTGTGCTCAACTTTAGCATTACTCAGTGCCCAAAAAGTATGTTTTAATATAACATATAAGGACATTCAACAGTGAAATAAATTTCAGCATACCTATTTTGTTGGTTAAGAGAAAATTGAGATATTGTTTACAGGGTGTATTTAATTTCTTTTGCGTAACCAGGAATGGCAAGCAATGCAAATCAAATTTAACAAGAATTGTTGTGATGCATAGACCACCGGAATGCCAGGCATAGTTTTGTAACTACGCCAGGTTATGAACGAAATTCACAGATTCAACATCTTTGTCACAGAAAGCTTGGGTAAATAACTTTGAGAAATGGTCAAATTAATAGAATACAAATATATTTGAATGGAACGCAAAAATGTTAGAGAGGCTGAGAAAGACGGAGAGGGAAAACGAGAGTGAGCTGAGAGTTGAGAGTTGATTAGTCGTCATACCGCACATTTTTCACATTCACCATGCAAATTGATTCAAATATTGGCATTTAATTAAATGCAAACAGACCTTACCTGCTGCCTGCTCACCATAAATATACAACACCAAGAAAAAAAAAATAGAAAAAATGTTGTGGCTTGGCACCTTACTTACAATGGTTGAGTGTATTTCATGCAGTAGAACTTCATTAAAATGCCAACAGGCTGGTCACAGCGAGCAACCAACCAATAGCCCTCTGCTCTGCTCTCTGCACATTCATTTTATAAATTTAAATGGCAGTTGACAAAGCTGGAAGAGTGCTCATTCCACAGACCACCCCATAGACCATCACACAGGCCATGAGACAGGCAGACAGACAGACAAAGTCCACTTCAATGCTATGTAATTGTTGTTCAGCAGCCAGTAGGTTTTGCCTTGTCTGCGGCAACCCTGCAGTTATTTGCATTCAAATCGCAATTTTTGTCTCATTAGAGCAGTATGAGAAAAGCCATCGAGAGAAAGGGCGGCCTATTCGGCAATTCGAACATATTCGGTGCCCCTGAAAATCCAATGGGATGGCAAAGTCCAGACCAGTGTCTGCTTCTTGCTTAAGTGTACCAAAGTTACGCCGCTCCTACAGCGCCCTACGTACGTTTGTGCTCCCCTAAATATTATATACATATATATATATATATATATATATATATATATATATATATAAATGCCAAAAAGTCAGGCAGTTAGACATTGAGACACTCAGACAGCCAGGCAGTCATTCAGCCGGACAGCCTGTCTCAGACTCCGTTACAGACTGCTTCAGTCTCCGGTCTGGTCTCTTCCGTCTGAGCATCAGCTTCATCCTTAGCGATGTTATCGCCTGTGGGCTTTAGTTTAATTTCACTTCAATTTTCATTGTACAATTTTCGCATTTTTCGATATGGTTAGGGTGAAAAGCTTCTTGGGGGCTGGGGTACAGGGCATGTACTTGTGCCAAGGGTTGCCACCGCTTTGCAAACTGATATTGCCTTTTAAGTAAATCAATATCAAATGCCTCGGATTTAAGTTTGCCAAGTCAATGGAAATCCAGAAAAAAAAAATAAAATAAAATAATATCGAACATAAAATTAAGTAAAAGTAAAATTATTGTAATGCCATAACGACGATTGTGTGCTCTAACTTAAAACTATTCCATGTTAATTAACTAATTACAATACAGCAAAGAGTTTAATGAACTAGAAAGCTCTATGGATTTGCATGCGAATTTAAAATTCATGTAAATGATTTGAACAGTTTGCATTGACAATTCTAAATTGAGAATTTTACACAGAAGTCTAAATATAATTTAAAATGAAATAAATATAATTTAAATATAATATAAAATGAAAGCTTTGAATACAATCAAACAGATCTACTAAACATATCTTGTTGAAATGTTAGAGAAATGATATATGCAGCATTGAATTCTTTTAGAATATCTTTTCATTTGTTACGGACCATGAAAAGTTATATTACTGTTTATTGCCCAAATATCATTAGTGAATTGTCAAGGATTCATCTAATGCTTGGCTGGCAGTCATAGTCCAAAGGATCCAAGCTGAAAAAGAGCAGAGAGCATTTGAGAACGCATCATGCGAATTTTTGTGATGATGAATGAAAATTTGTATTCTTTTCTGTGCAATCTGTCTTTCTATTTTTTTTCCTGCTTTCTTTCTTGATTTGCTTTCACTCGTTGTGTGTGTGTGTGTGTGTGTGTGAGCGTTTTTAATTTTCCAAAGTGAAAAGCAAATTTGTCACAATTTTCATGCGCTCTGTGTGTGTGTGTGTATATTATTATTGGATTGAGCCGCATTTGATGAAGCTCTGCTTTCATTATATACAATTTTTCAGTTTTCTTTTATTATATTCTCTTTTTTTGAGTATATGTATATTTTTTGTTGGTCGTTGTTGCTATATGCTTGCAGTAGACTGGGGCTCAAGTCGTTGTGTGGCTAATGCTAATAAATTATATGGCAGCTTTCAAATTGAAATCCGCGACGACAACTCAAACGAATTTAATTGAAAAACTGTTTTCGCCGCGTTTTGCATATAAATCAGTTCGTTCAGTTCAGTTCAGTTTTTGGTTCAAGCATAGAACATGGAAGCAGCAGCAGCAGCAGCAGCAGCAGCAGTGCCAACTTTAGCCTTGGGTCCCGCGACAAACAGCATTTGCATCCATCAAATTCGTTGGAGTGAGTATCAAAGCTATATAGCAGGAGAGCCATATACCGCCTGCTAGTTGTCGCATAGCATATAGCCTAGTGTTAGCCTCACACACACTCGCACACACACACACTCGCACACACACACACGTCGCGCATTTAGGCAAACAAAACGTGGACCATGCGGGTCACTGCATATTGAGAGCGAACGTTGTGTGTGTGTGTGGTGTATGCTCTGGCATTGGGCTGAAGCATGGGCGGATTAGTGGGCGTTACTAGCCACGCCCACCTGCCAGCGACTACATGGTGCACAGCTACTAACTAAGGTTGTGAGCGTGCGCTTTCAATTACTAATTTGTCAGCAAATTTCCACGCACGCTTTCTGCAAATTACGCTGCTTCAATAGAAGCAACAACAACCCAAAAAAAAAACTAAGAACAAAAAAAATAAATAAAAAATATGCACAATATAAATAAAAGTAGAAAAAGTTGAAGGTTTTTTTTTTAGTCCATCATATGCAAAGTGCCTGTAATTCAATTGCAGCAGTTAGACAGAAATATAAATAAACGAATGCAAAAAGTTTCAACAGATTTTTTTAAATACCGTTTTGGGTTTCTCTCATTGAAAACTCTGCGTTTTATACAATTTTTGTAAAAATATTTTTTATAAAAGGTTCAAATTGTTTTTTAAGTGTGTTAGCCGCAAAATGTGATAACTGTGTTTTAATTTCCAAATAAATGGATTTATAGTTTAAAAATGTTGACTCCAGATTTCGAGTGAAATATCAGCAAACTATCGTATAATTTACATAATTTTGTCTAACTAAAATAATTAAATTAAGGCAAATGGAAATTGAATCAAATGAACTGTGAATAATATAAATATTTAGTAAATTTTCTACTAAAAGTGGAACCTTTACACTTTATATGATTGTATATAGCATAGCTCAAATAGGTATAGGTATTCTTCAACTATGAGGCCCATCCAAATGATTTAAATTTTTTTGCACTTCTTTTCGTTGCACGAAAATGAACGGCCTTCATGCAAAGGGTTGGGTTGAGTTTAGATTTAGGTTTGAGGATGGGTATTTTGCCCTGTTAGCGTGTAAACATTATCACGGTCAACGGTTTTTAATTAGTGATTTAGCTGCAGGAAATGACGCAACTCAAAGTGAATATTTCGAAAAAAAGTCCGACAACGTTTTTAGCTAAACCAATGCGCTTCTACCCGCCCAACCACCCAACCACCCTACTACTGCCTGCTGTCTTCTGTCTGCCTACTCGCTCGACTGCCTGCTTTTAGGCGCATAATTTATATTGAAATATAATTCGCATTACTCGTTTTTACACATACGCACAACGGAAAATGCCGTGTGCCTCTGTAGATTATCGCTAGAACATATCATTTGGTAGACAAGCCCCATGCTGTGCTTGTTCAAAGACTATTCCAGCGGGTATTCACTGTAGTTGTAGCTGTGTCTGTTGCTGTTGTTGGCTGTAGGCTGTAAATGTTTTACAAAAGCTGTTAAATAGTTTTATAACTGGGCGTCAATTATTAGTTGTGCAAAAGTTCTACATCTGAGAACAGTTAATATAATCGCTGGATGTTTTACAATTGTAGAACATACGCATGTGCTTGGAGCAGTTGGTTATATTGTTGCTGAATTGTTGATAGAGTTTTCACTTATGCCATTTGTTAAATGTGAAATTATGGCACATTAGCAGCATGACGTATTCATAACTTTCAGTTTTCTGCCTTCGCAAAAGCAAAGCATCCCAAGGCTGCTCATGTGCAACTTCATCAGAGTCACATCAACATCTATACTATATACCATATAGATATATATATATGTATATGCCATATAGACGCATATGCATAGCTGCAACAGTTATGTGGAAGTGCTCAAACAATATGACGACGGAAGTAGCAAATAAAATTCAAATTTGTGCCAAAGTGTTTCATGGCCAAAGAAGAAGAGGATGAAGAAGGTGCACCACACTGCTCGACACTTGATAGCATACACTTATGGGAGCTCATAGAGCTGTATTTCTATACGCATCTGTGTGTGTGTTGGAGTCCATTATGCCACAGTTGGATGTGAAAAGGTATGACATGAGTTTCATTCACATTGCGAAATATTCAAGTTGCTTATTGCCTATGATTTTATATATAAATGGGCCACTTTATTTATAGTTTTAACTATTTGGGGTATTTACAATCAAACCGACACATATCAATATATAAAATCAATATTAAGACGTCCATTTTTCAAATAGATTCGTTTGTTTTATAAATGTCAACACCGAAAATGCTAATTTGGCAACCTATAAATAGAAAGAGGATGACAAAGATTATCAAATAATTATATGATAAGTGTATTTTTATAACTTACTCGTATATTACTATTTAAACTAATTGGAAACACAGAACCCGCTGTAAATATAATATTTTGTTGTACATTATGCATAAAATATAAAAGCGTCGATCTATATTTTTGACTCGCATCAATCCAATTGGAATGTAATATAGAGTCAGAGAGACTGTCACAATCGGATTCAATTAACGTGCAGGTATAACAAAATGGAAATGTTTGAAACACGAGACCAAAAAGATATACAGCTGAGGTAATGCCACCCCAGAGGTCCGCGAAAAAGAATAGATTTAGCATAGTCAGGCCCATACACATGCCAACCAGTAGAAAATGTATAAAAATGTTGCGGGATACATAGGGTTTCATTAGATTACAGGCTCTAGAATGAAAAAATTCTTAGTTAGAAATCGTAAAAATTTGATATTATGTATAGATTTACTTTAATATGAGCTTATGAGCCGTTATACACTCGATCAGGTCCTGGTAATGCTGCTCTTCGCTTCTTGTAAGATCTGTACGTAAGCTTAGTATACGTTGTCGCAAAAGCTCAAAGTTTAAACGTATAGTCATGCCAAACAAGAGCGGAAATGAATCATTCACTTCGTTCAAAGACACTATCGTTATTATAAGAATGAATTCAAAAGCTGAAGCTATCCAAAAACTCAGAGTCCCATCTCGCCAATCCACTAGGTAGTTGTATACACGCCATGGTACTACTCCATTTATGAAGCCGGTCAACGATGTAAGTATGCCAAAGCCCTTAAATATACAAAAATACACGAGATATGCAAAGTTGCAGTGTACAACGGTGCGATGCACTGTAAACAATTCCTCCTCCTTAGTACAGTGTGCGTACAACCTTTGTAGCAAAATTTTCAAATGGGGTAGACGCCATATATTTATGAAAGTGATGAAACCTTTTATAAATGCACCCGGTATATTAACGAAAGCTTGGAGTGATGTGAAGAGCCCACTTGCTGTAAAAGTGTCGAGCTCCTTTATATAAGTGATTGCCATTCCGACCCATAAATAAATTGATAATGCAAATATAGCGGTTCTGCATATTTTATACAATCCATAGTACGAATAGATACTATTCTTCGAAGGCGCCAACCAGCCCAATAAGACCAGAGCTTTTTCCATATACTTGAAGGCATCGCCTATGGGCATTAAATCCGTTGGTGTTGGATCTCTTAGATATTTGAAGAAACCCTTCTTGTCGTGCATAGTCTTTATTACTTGTACGTCAATTTGACTTGTCTGTAAATTCAACTCGTAACTGAGATTTTTATGTACCGTAGCTCATTTTTATATGCTGCTATAGTTGACAGCTGTGATTGGTTTCACAGTTAAAGAACTCATGAAATCATAAAACTTATAAATAAGTAATGCTAATGTAATGCATTATAATAAGTAATAACCAACTACTTCGCATAACAAAAATGACACTAGTTCACAAAAAAAGTTGATTGATACTAATGTAGCATTTTTTATACCTTTTTACATATACATCTTTTAACTTAATAAAAATATTGTAAAGTAGGTTTTGGTTTTAAACATTATTGAGCCTCTGTCAAATGCTATATCATCAACATATGGAATTAAGGTTCTGTCCAACGTTTCGGGTAATCAATATATGATATAAATGTATTTTCTTATTTTAATACGATTACTACTGCCTATTTAGATGTCCATTTTTCGAATACATTCATTTGTCTTATAAATGTTACTACCGAAAAGGCTAGCTTAGCAACCTGAAAGTAAAATCAGAAACACACTTGATGTCACATAACGTTTGATATAATACCTTGATACAATATAATAGAACTTACCCTTATGTTACTGTTTAGACTAATTGGAAATACAGATCCAGCCATAAAGGTGATATTTTGTTGTACATTATGCATAAAGTAGATAAGTGTCGATTTATATTTTAGATTCGCATCGATCCAATTGGAGTGTAATATCGATTCCGACAGACTACCACAATCGCATTCGATTAAAGTGCAAGTGTAGCAGAATGGAAATGTTTGAAAGACGAGACCAAAGAGATAAAAAATTGCGGCAATGCCCTCCCAAAAGTCCGCGAAAAATAGTAGATTTAGGAGGGTAAGACCAATACACATGCCAACCAGTAAAAATTGTACAAAAACGGTGAGAGATACATAGGGCCTCATTAGGTGACAGGCTCTAAAATGTATAAATTAGTTAAAAATATATATTTTAACGTTGAAATACCAAAATGTATATTTACTCCAATATGAGCTTATGATCTGTAATGCATTCTTTAAGATCATTGAAATTATCCGCCTCTGTTCTACTCGGATCTGTACGCAATCTGACAATACGCTGTCGCAAAAGTTCAATACTTAAGCGTATAGTCATGCCAAAGATGAGTGGAAATGTGTCGTTTACTTCGTTAAATGATAAAACTATTATAATTAGAATATATTCAAATGTTGAAGCTACCCATAAACTCAAAATGCCGTCCCGCCAATCGACCAGATAGTTATAGACACCCCAGGGTGCAACTCCATTGATGATACCGCTCAAAAATGTAAGCGTGCCGAAACCAGTGTACGTAAAGAAATAAATTAGATAGGCGTAGTTACAGTATACGACAGTACGATGTACTGCTATGTAATCCTGGTCTTTATTGTGGCGTGAACACATCTTCTGAAGCATATCCTTTAGTTTCGATAGACGCCACATATTAAATAAAGTCATAAAACCTTTAATGAATGCACCGGGTATATTAACAAATGCTTGCAGGGATGTAAACAGTCCACTTGGTGTAAAAGTATCAAATTCTCTTATATAAGTTATCAATAATCCGAACCACAAATAAATTGACAATGCCAATATAATATTTCTGCATAACTTATACAATCCACAATAGGAGTAGATACTATTCTTTGATGGCGGCAACCAGCCCAATGAGGTCATGGCATATTCCAAATACTTGAAGGCATCACCAATTGGCATCAAATCCGTTGGAGTTGGATCTCTCAGATATTTGAAGAAAACTTTTTTGCCGGGCATAGTCAATATCAATCGTCCATCTTCTAGAACTTAAACTGTCCGTCGATTCAACTTTGAAATGTGATATTTCGTTGTCGTAGCTCATATTTATATGTGACTCCTGTGATGACAGCTGTGATTGGTTTCACAATAAAACTACCCACAAAATCAAAAATCATATAAATAAGTTATACAATTGTAATTTACTATAGTAACCAAATATTATTAAAAATGACACTAGCTTACAGAAATTTCAATTACAGCGCACTGGCGCTATTTTAAAGTTAATTTTAAACTAACAACAATGTACAAATCTTTTAATATATAAATAAATAATATAAATAATGTTGTAATATCTCAATTTCAAATGATTTTAGTTCCACTTTACAGCGGTTTTAAAGATTATTGAGTTCATGGCATCAACATTTGGTTACCGAGCAATAAGTTGGAAAAATTTGTGGCTAGCCGCCTCATTACAATTTGAGAGCTGCATGAATATTATGGTATATATTAACGATAGGCAGGTACGCTGATGGCAGGTTGGTACGCAGCTGCGTATTAACAATAATTTCCCCAAATGTGCGGTTACATTTAAGCCAACAAACACCAAAAATGCGATGCAATAATAATTTTCCAACAACCAATGTATGTCTGTGTGTGTGCGTTTATGAACACCCTTATACACACATACATGCACACAAAAGTAGCTTAAATGATAATGTATAGTATGTACATGCACACACATATTTATACATACATACTTACATACATTCATATGTACATATGTATGTATAGCCTGAACAAGCGGAACAAAAACAACAGCAACTGTGCGAAACAATAACAAGGCACTGCGTGTGAAATAATGACAAATAACTACAAGTGAATGTGTGTGAATGTGAGTGTGAATGTTTGTGAGTATACGTGTGTGAGTATTGTCTGTGCGGGAATGTGCATGTATGGCTCCACTTGTGCTTTGGGTCACATTGTTGCTCCTTTTGGCCTTTTGTTGTGGCAATTAAATTAAACTCAACATTTCCCTTGCTCCCATATAAAAATGTATCGACAACACATACATATGTACGTACGCATGTACGACGATAGACTGTTGCGGCCCACATTGTGGGCGTGTCATTGACTATATGACAAAAAAAAGGGCAACAGCAACAACAACAATATGAAGAACAGCTAATTATATCCACGACTATAATGTGACTCTGGAGAATTCGCATGCAACCAAATATGGGCAATTACAAGCATACAAATTTATTCAAGAACCGTATGAGTCATAAATTATTATAAAAGAATACCTAACAATTCATTGTTAAAAACATATATCATTATTAGTTTAATTTATCTTTTTTAAACGATTCTAAAATCAAATGAAAGAGGCTATAAATGAATATGATATACAAAACACAGGGTCTAAAAAAAAAACTATAGATCTGTGTTTAATTTCAATATTTTCAATTACATATTGTTGTCTCTTTAAGATCTTTTATTATATGTATGTGGATAGATTTCAAGCCACTTATGGGGAGTTCTCCGAACGCATAATTATCTTGGAATTTAAATAAAATTTATAGCACTGCAATTTATGCAATTTATCGTTAGATTTATTGAACAGCATTAAATTTCCATTAACGTTAAAACTAAGCAAACGTATTTTCTGTTTCTGTTTCTGTTTTCATACATTAAACAACATGCAAACTCAATTGTATGTACAGATGTGTACATGTATGTATATATGTATGTATGATGCATATATATATGTAACTGCTGATGCTGTCACCAGATGTGGAGTAGACTGCAACTATGTAAATAAGTGTGCAGTAATAGTAAAATTCAGGCAGGTAAACAACATTTAACAATGCACAAAAGCTCAAATGCTGTTGGACATTCTGCTTTCTCTGTCCTTCTCTCTTTCTGTCCATCCCTTTCTCTCTCTCTCCTACTCAATGTTAAAATGAAATTCAAGTAAATTTGTCGAGAATCGATGGGCAGAAAATCGTTTGAGCTGTACTTTCTGTTAAATATTTGGTAGTCCTGAAAATGTTATCCAAAATGTAAGACTTTAGCGAATATAATTGAATTTGGAATAGCTCTATTCATTTCTAGAGGCACTTCATGAGATATACAATTTTAAAAATCAACCAAAATCTACAGCCTAATTAAAATGTAAAATTATGTAAAGAATAAATGAAATGTTGTAAAATTGAGTTACGAGTACAGTTGTTCAAATATTGTACGTGAATTGTATAATTAAACCATGATCACCCGCTCACCAACTATTTACCCGAAAAAAAATATTAAACGTACTGTTAAATTTTGTCCTATTTTTTTTTTTTTTGTAAAATCATGCAGCTTACATACAAGAACTCGTATTTAATCCCAAGCTTTACGCATCAGTACATATATTTAAATTTGTTAACCTTTATTTTAAAAAATAACAAAGTTTTAGGCATTAGTACATATGTTTAAATTTGTTAACCTTTATTTTTAAAATTGTTTGCCATTGTACTTGATTTTTGCATGTTCTTTTTATGTTTTTACTTGGCCATGTAATTCATTTATTTTATTTTTTTTTTAATATTTACTTAATAAATAGCCGAGTTAATCTCTTAACAAACACTTGTAATACATTAAGACAAAATGCCAAAAGCAATAGAAACGAAAATTAAATATTTATGTCAATGAACTTTCGTTTAATCATTTGAAACTGGATCATGTTCTTGTTGTGCTGCCTTTTTAAATTTGGATAACAATTTTTAATTATTGGCAGGTCACAATAAATCAAGGAACAAATATTATGGAAGGTAAATTAGAAATTAAATTTGTAGATTTGAAAGTTTAAAGTTTGCTCTAGAAAATTCATTTGGTTTACCTTGTATCGTTGCATGAACAGACCAGTCAGGTAAAATTTTTAAGTTTATCTACGTTTTAAATGAATTATTTAAAATATTTATTAATTGATATAATGCCATGCTTAATTTAATAAATTATTTTTAGCAATATATTGCAATGTATTGCACATTTGATGTAGGGTTTATTCAATTGTATCTATTTTTTGCTATTGCTTTCTTTCTTTTCTATAATTCTCTTCAAATGAAAATGAAGTTTGAGTACCCACACTTCCCTTATTAGTGTAGAGTATTTTCAGTACGGTGCTATGTTTTGTTTTATTTTTGTTTTCACTTATCACATGTAACGGAGTCTGTGTTGAAATAAAACATGTGATAAAGACCGCATAGTGCAAAAGCAGACACACAACAGATAGAAGAGAGAGAGAGAGAGTGTGTGAGAGAGAATGATGCGCTGTTCTCTCAACCCAAAACATTCGAAAGGAGCGATCCCACTAATGCTATAGTATGATATACATACTAGAATGTGTGCCTAACCGTGAACGTGTTTGAATGTGAGTATACTTTATTATATTATAATATGCTGATAGACGGACAGACAAGTGATTGAAAATATACATATACATATATAGTTTTATTTCATATGGTCAGTTTAACACCAAATGTGTTCAATAAACTGAATAGATCTTTTAGTGCGTTTTCAGGACCGGGCTTTAAAACTGTAAAAATGTAAAGAGACAGCAAATAAACTAGCTGGTACTAGTCAACAATTAGACAAGACAAGAGCTCAGGGCTTGTCGGAACGCTTAAACATTTAATAACCCAATAATTGACCTCCTAAGGGCGTCGCTCATATATAGGGCAAAACTTATTCTAATTAAAGGTATACATTAATCTCTACATTTGAGAAAGTGACTGAGTTCATACATTTACTATTTCACCTAGTTTCTTTTGAGTGGAGTTAGATGGTAGCAGGAATTTCCATGCATTGTCTCAACTGAATGCTATATAAAATGATCATAATAATAATAATAGTTTTATATTTAATAATATATATAATGTTATAATATTATAAAACACACTCCGTTCATGTGTATTCATTTGTTCAAATTCCACTGTTAGTTTTCCTGTGAAACAATTATAATTACAATAGCCATAAATGTAAATTACTAAAAGTAGTTGGGCCTAAAGCTGCGAAATTGGGAAGAGTGTGAGGCAAAAGTAATTTCTATTCATGCTTTTGACCAGGCAAATAGACAACATTACAACCTGTCTTAGGTTTACGAACAATGTCAAAAACTTGGCCATAATGTTATGCAATTTAGTGCAGCAGAATAGGCACCAAGGGATATATACAAAAGAAGGCAGTAACAGTCGACTATAAGATACCCTGTATACAATTCCAAAAGCATCTAAAGTGCTGGAAATATTTTGTCCAACATTTTTTAGCTTAATGACCACTGTGACATTAAGATTATCGGTTAAGATTTCACTACATACTAGAATTTATCAATTAATTCAATCAAAGAGTTGTTATACTTGTTAGAGCACAGAACATTAACTATTTAGACAAAGTTCAATAAATGACCATGTTGCAAAGTGTTGGGTTCTGAAAAAATAAAAGAGGAACACAAAGCAAATCTCTTTCAATGCACAACAAAGCGCATTTTCTTGATGCTTTTTTAACGATCCGTACTATATTTAGCATACGTACAGCAAATTTTTTCTTCTCTGCTTTGCTGGCTTATGCCTGTGCTCTAGGCTGTCATAAAACTAAGAAAAAGTAAAAAAGAGTAGCAGCAAAATGAAAGAAAAGGAGAACAAGTAGAACCTAGAGTTTTTATAGCTCATATAAAGCAAAAGCTATTGCCCATATTACAACACACAGAGCACAGTACAAGTTTTTGGTCGACTTTTAGTGGGTTGCATTTAGTTCTAATTGGCTGAAAGCATTGAAAGCTTTTGGCAATATGAAAGCGCATGAATGAGTGGAAGATAGAGAGAGAGAGCGAGAAAAAGATATTGAGAGAGTTAGGAGGTGGCAGCTAAGGTGTGTGAAAGAGAGATTGCCAACATCTGTTATAAAGAAATTGAAGTTGAGAATTGCCTCAGGTTTTTGCTGTTGATTCACCTGTGCACGTATAAAAGCCATGCAAAATGTTATTATGTTGATGGGCTGGAAAATTCTTTAGGCTAGGCAGGCATAAGGTTGTACGGTTGTACTTTTTTCAAGCATCTACTGTCGAATTTGTAATACTTTGTTAGCAATAAGCTGCTATTACAACTCTTAATAAGTTGCAAAAATTAAAAATTATGTTAAGTTATAATTGGTTTTTTTTTTTTTGCATTAAGTAGAAAATTATAATAAAATGATTGGAAAAAGAAATGATATTATTTTTAATAAATGTGATAAGATCATAATTTAATTAGAATATGAAAAAACAGTTGTATTGTATGCATATTTTTGTATTTCTGTCGAGGTTTTAAGGGATTTTTTTTTATTTATTTGTGATTTTCTTTGCACATGAACCACTGTAGTCATTCTCAGCCCCCTCGTACAGCAGTGAATAAGTAGTTTTATATGCAGAATAACTATCCCCATGCTCGGCTGTCAATTTCGCCTGGTTATGATCTCTATACATCTACACATACAACACATATAGGTATTAATATTACATTAGACAGGCACTCAGTGGCCATGTAAATGCTAATGCAATGTCTAGTTAAGCCGATTGACAGCTACAATCTTGAAGCAAATAGAAATGTGAGTGGGTGAAGAAAATAATCTTAATGCGAAGTTGAGCGCATTTACTATAGGTAAATCAAACTTGAAAAAATGCGAAATTTGAAATGCGAAATCCAGATTGTACTTACCTGCTATAGTATTTAATATTGAACTTTGATATTATTACACATACGCCCTGTTTGACCGCAAATGTTCATGGATGCTGGCTGCTGCTGGTGCTGTTGTTGCTGTTGGTGCTGCTATTGCTTCCTACTAACATAATTAAAATTGTGGTTGAATTATAAATGGCAACTGTGGCGGTTGACCGCATGCCATGAGCTCTGTGCTGAGCACTTAAAGGTGACCCTATCGTTAGGCAAGAATACGACGAGGCCAACAACCAACAACAACAGAAACAATAACACAAGCTGTGGCAATAACAACAGAAGTAAATAAGGTAAAAATAACAATTTAAAATTGTCTGCTGCAACATTTCAGCGTATAAATTTTAAGTGCAGCACATTAACGAGTTACAAGCTCCAAAAACGCAAAACGGAAACAACAACAAATACATTTCAATGCACACTACAGTAGGGTGTGCTTTGAGTGTATTAAAAAAAGATGCATGTAAATTCCAATAATACTAATTTATGTATTTTTTTATTGTACAAAATTTTGATATATTAACAACAATTTATACCTTATTTTGCCCCTCAATTAATATGAACCATGTATGCCCAGAGCGCCTTGTCGTTTAGGTATAGGTGCTTAAAATAATATAAAAATAAATGGATAGCTGTAGTGTACAAAATGCACCTGCTACTGCAGTTGCAACAGCTACAGCTCTTAGTGTTGTTGCAACAACATATGGCCATGTTATAATTGCCAGAGCGCGACCTTTTTCCCCCAACCGAAATTCCAACAACACGCTTGGAAAGCATCGAAATGACTTTCCATAAAGCGACTTCTGACCCACATTATTATGCTATATATGTAGTACATACATATGTATATTTCTATATATATATATATATTGGGGCGTATTAAGGAGCAGAGAGTTACATTATTAAAGCGTGCTGTATGCGGTATGCTAAAATACAACTTTAGCATTAAGCGGATGTTAGAGCCACGCCCAGATTGTGCACCTGAGCAAAGCGAACGCCCAGCTGCCAGAAAAGTAACCAAGACTAAGGCCAACTCTCATGCTTGACTTGCACTTATTGTGAAAGGCTGTTTAGCGGCTTTTGTTAATAGTTGTTGTCGGTGCTACACTTGTTGTTATTGTTGTTATTGTTGTTGACTTGTAATTTTTCTAGTCGAACGCTCGACTGGGCCACAGAGAACGGAGAGCCTTTGTCGCGCTGCTACTGCTATTCGGCTGCTCAACCATTTTTATGGCATTTTTACAGTCCTAATAACAGCAAGCGCTCTCGACAGCATAATCACTTGTTTGATGCATATAATTTTCTGCATGAACAGTCCCCAAGGTTCCCATGCTGCTTTAGGTATGTAGTAGCTCAACTACTGTATACTACATCATATATCCATGGTGAACTGCTCATAATCATTAGTTGCCTGGCAGGCCATGAATAATGACTTGCCACTTGATATTGCTAAGCAAATAGCTGGCAAAAATTATTAATGTCTCGATTGGTATGGGGTCTCTATTGAGAGTAGAAGTATTAGTGGGAGTAGTGGGTGTAGACCTCGCTGTGGCGGGTTGAAGGTCGTCTTTGAGCGGCACAGCAGCATTTAGTTGGACCCAGGTCCCGTTTATGGTTAAGTGAGAGCTTACAATGATATCCATCATATTGAATTACGATTAAACTCATTAGCGCAATTTTTAATGCAAATACTTGGCATTGAACGCTGACTAATTGGATATAAAATACATCAATTAGTCGACATATATATGTATTATTCAATATTTTTATGAATTTAGCGGCAGTCAATTAATTTTATTGAAAGGATTGTTTTCTCTGGGTAAATTTTCTATAAAATACCATTAAATAAATTTATTTTAGTCGCTGCTAATAATCTTATTAGTTAGACCTTCAAATATGTATTGTATATTATACAATATCTAATCCTGCTTTCTTCGACAACTTCAAATGTTTCTATAATCAGCAAACAGTTCGTAAATAATATTTTGATAAACCGAATATCTTTCGACCATAAATCAAGTTATCCAGGACATCGGAATTTTCAAAAAATAATATTCCTGTTGGATATTTTTATTGGCTTTCTCGGTCGTTCCACTGAATATTACACGACTGAATGGGGCCAAAAGTGATTGTTTATAAATAAATACGATGCAACAGGGGAAATAAA
This sequence comes from Sphaerogastrella javana, assembly GCA_037040025.1. Taxonomy (NCBI): domain Eukaryota; kingdom Metazoa; phylum Arthropoda; class Insecta; order Diptera; family Drosophilidae; genus Sphaerogastrella; species Sphaerogastrella javana. Next base: position 29,851 of record JBANCZ010000585.1, read on the forward strand.
TGGCCGAAATCGATACCAGAAATGAAACGAATTTTAAAATAATTGAGAGACAAAAACAAAACAAAAATACTGAAATGGCAAACTGTGTGCAAAATGGAAAAGTAGAAAGCCGGTGGAGTGCGATGAGGCAGAGATGAAAGGGTATATTAAAAATGCATTATGAAAAACACGTCTGTTTATTGTGGGTCGCTTCAAAAGGAATGTGGTGCAAAAAAGCGACAGATTTTATGACCTCCAATAGGCGCTGGATATATATGTATATACGTATATGGAGGGATATATATGATGCTGCATTCAGCAGTACCAGGTAGTCGCAAATAAACATGCATCAACGTGCTGCACGCACCGCCGTAAACATGTTGGCCGTGCAACGATTGCTATAGCTATAACTGTAGCCATGGCCATGGCACGCCACCCCGAAAACCGACACACGACACGTCACCCATTTCAAGTGGTACACCCCATTGGCCCGCCCTCGTCTCCGCCTTTCGTATGCCATATATAAGCAAAAGTAACTCCACCCACTTTACCATGCACACATACTCAAACTCGAATACATGCACGCTCGAACCCTCGAACACTCGCACACACACACACACATCACTTCATTCAGCAGCAAATTGAATAACAACATTTTCCATTTGCTGCATATTTTATACGGTGATTAAATTAAAGTTGCAACGTGCTTCTACTGGAAACATTCATGGAAATCGTCAGAGCTGAGTGACTTGTAAGTAGATATTCCAAAAGCTCTACAACTCTAATGCAATAACCTCTCTCAACACTCAACACTCCACGGTGTGCCATATTTAATATCTGTTTACAGTCTCACTCAGCTAAGATTTACATACATATGTACATATGCGTATGTTATGTCCATATCTATGTATATAACTTACATCATTATGAAACTGTTCATGCTTCTGTGCATTATCCAAAGCAGTTTATAGTAAACGTAATCAAATTAGAACAGTTATGAAAGAAATTTCCGCTTAGCTTTAATTTTTAGTTTGTATTTGCTTTTCTCTCTTTATTTTACTAAATAAATTTTAATATTATTTATTATTCACTATTTTTCTATATTTATATCTAGTATGTATTATTTGAATTTTTTTTTTTTTTGTATTTTGATATATATTATTTACATATCAATTATTGATATTCCATATAATTATAACCTTAAAAATTACTATTAGAAAAAATAAAAATTCTATATCAGATTTACAAATGTATTTATAAATTTCATTATTGTTCATTTTCACGCATCTTTAGTGAGTAATGTATACCAAAATATAGATATATATGTATACATATTGAAAAACAAATTTATTTAATGTGTATATTGAAATAACCCCTTCATAGATACAGTCATCATGATAAAACGTGAAAACAAAAACAAAAACAAAAAATAAAAAATAAAAAATAGAAAGCCCATGGAATCATGGCTTATAATATGAAAGATACTATAAAATACCAAATGCCTTTTGTTCGCTAGCAAATAAATAAATAAATCTGCGGCTTACAGAGCTCTTGCGATATACAAATATACAAATCTGTATATGTGTCTATGTGTCTGTGTATGTGTATGTGTATATATGCATGTGTGTAGTTGTGTATGTGTGTATGTATGCATGGAGTGCATATTTTTTATGTCCGCATAACGCTGCCACATTCGACTGTAAATACGATTTATGTGTATGTACATGCATTTGTATATGTGTACGTGTATATGTGTGTGTGTATATATATGTGTGGAAGCATTATAATACCACTACAGACGCGCACCATCCGGTTTATGATTTACAATATCACGGCCAAAGAATTGGCGCAGTAAAAGTTTAATAATCGCTAAAGTTGTATAACAATACAAATTTTTGTTTAGCCAATGCCAATTTCAATGTCAGACTAGAAATGAATATGATGAACTTTGAAACGTGCTATAGAATAGAAGTTATTATATTTTTTATAAATAATGAATTCTTGAAATAATAATAGTTAATAATAGAAAATTAAAGTATTGAATAAGTTTTGCTTATGCCAAAAATTAGTATTCAAGATTGTTATATGTCATTTTTACTCAAAGATCCATATCATCTTAGCGATAAGATGTTTTTATAATCTTCCACTCCAATTCTCATGTTCTTATCCTCTCGTCCCCTCATGCTCTCATTCCATAATTCCATCATTCCTATATTTTGCTATTCGTTTTACTCTTTAGTCTGTTCAGTGTATTCTCGATTTGTTTTGACTATTTTTTATAGGGTACTACAATCATATTGGGTTGAATATTTTTATAGCTTGGCTATGCTTAAATATTGTTCAGGGATTATTCAATTTTTTTTTATAGTTATACAAAAAGAAAGCGAAACCTTATTTACCAAAATATCAATAAATTTAGCATTCATCTCCTATAATTTTGAATACCTTTAATATTTATTTTAATTAAATATTAAAACTTTTTTGTTAATACCTACACACACATACACATATTTAATAAGAGTGCATTCTACTTGTGGTTTTTTTAATCCTCACTTTCTTGGCATTACAATCGGCATAATTTCCATTATCACTTTCTGTAGGTAACATAAGTATATATTCATTCAGAGTGCTCTCATAGTTAAGAGTCTCTTTTCGTTCTTTCCTACATTTATTTATTTATACTTCCGATAATCCTCCTTGCAAAAGCCCGCTAATTGTTACGAGTTTGATTGAGTATTATTTCTCACTAACAGTCACAGAATGCATTGAATGATATTTTACTGAAATTTTAATGGAATTTAATAAAAATATTTGTGAATTCATATTTAATTTGAAACTCATTGTATAACATACTATATATTATTTGTATTGTTAAATTCAAATATCATAATGCAATTATGAACATACGAATACGCATTAGATATAATATTTCTGGACGTTGATGTACTAAACGGCAGTACAATCAAGTGGCTCGACGAGACCAAGCACGGGC
>JBANCZ010000586.1:0-32801 GCA_037040025.1 Sphaerogastrella javana
CCTATTCTACTCTGTCTATTATATATTTATCTAGTAATAATTTTTCCAGAATTTTCCGTGCCGTATTTCGTTTTGCATGCGTATAAAAAAAAACACTATTTTAAATTTTATCTTATATTAGTCTATTTATATTTCGTATAAATTTTTATAAGTTTTTATAAAGTTGTTTTTGAAAAAAAAAATAAGAAAAATGGCAATTTATTTTATAAAAAGAAAGTTTTGATATTTGTGTGTATGTGTGCAAGTGACAAAATGACAAAATGAACAAAACAACATACGCAAATAATCAACAACAACAACAATAACAAGAACAACAAATACAATGAATCAAGAAACAACTAGAAACCCCAAGAACAACAACAAGAACAACTAGAAAAATCAAGAGCGTACATGCAAACATTTCTCTTCTCTTCCATCTTCCGTTGCAGGAAATGGGTCCAGAAACGCATGTGAGACAGTAATAGAGAGAGATAGAGAGAGAGAGAGACAGAAAGGAGAGAAATATGTATGTTATGAAAACGAGAGCTCGAATAACTGTAAACATAACACAGATACAGTCACACGGGATTTATAAATAGAACACACACAATGGAACAAACACAGGAGCTGCAACTGCAGCAGCTGCTGCAGCAACTTCAAACAGTGCCCCAAGCGGAGTTGCCACAGAGATTTCAAGCATATTTCGAGCTGGGAAAGGATCAGCCGTCTGGAGAGACCGTGGAGGATTTTGCCATATATTTTCTGGCTGCACTGCGTCAGCACACAGATCTGCATTTTCGCAATACTCCGTCTCAGGACTGTGAGACACCCAAATGTATGACGCCCGTGCGTAAGGCGCAACCCACAGCAGTGAAAACGCCAACAGAGCAGGAACTGCTGCATGAGTCCCAGCAGTCGCTTAGTAATCTCAGCCTGGGTCAGGCATCCACGCCTGTCCGTCAGCCCCCTGCTCGACGCTCCTTTGGTAATCAATCGAACAGCACTCCGCAAAGCAGTGAGCGTGCCATAAATCGCAGCGCTGGTGGAGGAGGAGGAGGAGCTAATAGTAGCAACAGCTTGTGCCTGGGAGATTTCATCCAACATACACCAAATCAAAGTCAGCGTGCCAAAAAGAAATTGACACCACAGTCCAGCACACCGCAAGACAACAAAGCACAGAAACCGTGGCGACGCGTCCTACCCATGACCATCAGCCGGAACGCGTCAGCCATCAATAGTTCTTTTGGCAACACCAGCTCTCTGGGTAATGAAAACAATCTGCTGCATCATTCGCAAAGCTGTGAGCTGGATCAGAGTCAGAGCGCCGCTCTGGAACAGGAGGCGCGCAAAACGTTGCTGCTGAGAAAGCAGGAGATCAAAAGCGAAGCGGCTGTAACCAGCAGCGTAGAGCCACCAGAGCGCGGCAGTACGGCTGGAATGGACAACACTTTTACACCCAATCTGGACGAGGTGCGGCAGGTGCAACAGTTGGAACTGCTGGCTGGCATCTATGCGCAGCTAATGAATCTTAACCTCGTGCCCAACGTGCTCAGCGAGTTGAGCTTTGTGGTGCAGTTGCTCAACGTGCGCCCACAGGAACTGGATGGCTATAGTGCAGCAGCACCTGAAACGAGCTCCCCCCTTGCCTTGCTGACGGGACACCAGGAATGCATTTACTTTTCCATGCAATTATTGAAGCACGAGCAGGAATTGCTGCTCCAATTGGATCGTAAATCGCTGGTCGTGCTGCTACAGCATGATCGTCTTACGCTGCTTCCAAAGAAGGTGCAGGAGCAGCTGGAGTCGAGCTGCCAGCGCAAGCAGCAGCAGTTCAGGCAGCAAACATTGAGCAGCACAGATAGCCAGGAGCAACAACAACAGCAGCAGGTTTACTACCAGCATGACAAGGATTCGCGTGAGAATTTCCCCACACAGAATGAGTTTGGCGCCTTCAAGACACAGCGTGACCTCTTCTACAAATCGATCAAGCAGTGGGAACAGCTACATCTCAGCCACATGTTCAACTTTGCAATGCAAATGGGGCCACAGGTGCGCGAGATCTTCAAACAGTCGGAGCATGCCGTTAATATGGCACACTTTGCCAAGTTATTTGTCAGCCAGTTGCTGATGTCTACCGCCGAGACGCAGGAAAGCCCAGAGGAGTTGGGCTTAAAGATGGATCAGCAGCGTCTCAATCGTTTGGCCCAGCGTCTCGTGACGAGCAATTCGAGCGCAGAGGATCAGTTTCCACGCACTCAAGCCTTCTTTAGGGACTTCATCAGCAACTGCGGTTCCATTGCGTTTTTAATGCAGCTACAACTGGCCCTCTATGTGCAGCTGTTGCGGCACAATGACTCCAGTTTTGAGTTGCTGCAGCTACAACCGGATGAGGAGGTGCCCACAACGCCCTACGTTCTACGCGCCCAGGCCATGGGCGAGTTGCTCATGCTTGCCAAATTCTTAGGCTATGTCTCGGCGTTGCCCTTCAATAGATCAGCCACCAGCTTCATATGCCCGCAGCAGCTGCAGCTGCGTCGTCAGTTCCAGCCGCCATTTGAACTTCGCGCTCACCTAGAGCGTGCGCTGAGTCAGAGTCGATTGCTTATTACCTTGCCCTGGCTGGTGCAGTATCTGACCATGTTGGATTTGGTCACCTTGCAGCTGCCCAGCAGCTTGGCCACTTTGGAGCTGCTCTATGAGCTCTACTCACAGGTGCATCCTCATAGAGAGCAGCAGCTACAACCGACTGCCTTGTTCATGCTGCGTAGCTGTCTTGGCTGGCTACTGGAATCTCAGCCCACACTCAGCGCTGGGTACTATAACCAGCGTAGACAGAGTGAAGGTGCCACGTCGCTGATTAAGGATTCTCTGCAATGCTTGTGCTTTAAAGATAAGGATGGGAAGGCTGAAGCATTGCTGCAACAGCTGCTGCCGGTGGTTTGCCCCTTTCTACATGACTTCCGTGTGGCCATAACGCCCTCACAGCGGGGTCAGCGCAGCGGACGATATCGTTATATAACCACGCGTCTAGAGCAACTGGGTACCGGCAGTAACGGCGGTGGAAAACAGAAAGTGATTAGATCATCCGCTGGCGCTGATGCACCGCCAACTGCCTCACCCGCTGAGCTCCAGCAGCGTAAGTTGGCGGAAGCCTTTCTGCACTCTCAAAATGCTTCGATGCGCCGTCTGCTGGAGTTTGTCACGGAGCGCAGTTTCAAGTGTGTGGTAAAGGATGCACAGCAAAGCATACTGCTGCCCTCGAAGTCTGCAGCAGATGAGCAGGTCAATGCCATTAGTTCGACGCAGCAGCAGGAGGTTATGCGTGAGCTGCAGCGCATCTATCAGCAGGCGCGCTTGAAGGCCTCACAACAATGGACGGAGCAAGTGCCTCAGCTGCTGGAGCAACGAATAGAGCAATCGCTGTTGGCTCTACTCCCGGCCAATACCAATGAGGTAGTACGTCAGACCTACGGACATCTCATTCGAGCTCAAGCCAAAACGCAACTACAGCAGTGGCTGCAGTCAAGCGTCATGCAATCCAGCTTCTACCATGGTGATCTGCAAGAACTGGCCGCCAAGATCTGCCGTGCCAACAAGGTCAACAATAGTAACAACAACCAAGACGCCGCCGCAACCCCCAACTTCAATGAGATGTGCCTCAGTGCTGTCGAAGGTCAGCAGAGTCTGTCACAGCTACTGTACGAACTGCAGAAATGGGTGCACTGTCTCAGCATGCGCCCGGAGCATTTACTGCATCAGTGCGAGCTGCCAAAATTGATGCAGCGTGCACAGCAGGCGGCGAGATTTCCGCAGATGCCGACTTACTTCTATCAGATGGTAGGCGCTTCGGTGATGCGTCTGTTGCAGCTGCTTATCTGCCGGCAGCCGCTAATGATTGATTCTTGGCTCGTCGATACCTGCTGTGATATCTGGCTATCACCACATCTGAAGTTCAGCGACATACGAGACGCACTGCTCTGCGTGAGCTTTGTGCGAGAGCTGAGCGGGCAGCCGATGGGCTTTCAGCCGCTGGAGCAGATCTTGCGCAGCATGCTGCAGTCGGGAGTACTGCACACGGACGAACTGAATCAATTGTTTATGCCGCTATTCAAGGAGAACTGGTCGCCGGAAATATGGCAAGCGGTGTCTCAGCTCTTGCAGCAGTTATCCCAACTGAAAATAAAATCGAAGAATTGCAGCGATATCGGTGCTGAGGATAGTCAGGAGGAGGATGATGCCAAATCGCATTTGTTCATGGAAATGCTCTCAGATCTGTCGCGAGATCTGGATAGTTTTTAAGCAACATTTTCATACGTTTCAACAAAATTCTCGACGCTTATGTCACTCTCATACTCGATCGACATTGCTTATCATTTTATACATTTATTTCATCCTTATTTTAGTCTGTGAATAAACCTTTTATTTTTGCAAAATCAACTGGAATGTTTAATATGCTCTATAGATAAGATAACAAATAGGTGTAGCCCTTATCAATAGTGCCAAATGCGCTTACGTCACTTGGACAGAACTAAACGAACTTAACGAATTCGACGAATTCAACGAGCTCGACGAACTCGACGAGCTTGTCGTTCTATTGTGAAACGGGAAACGGAACGAGGTCGTCTGATGCGGTCACCAGCCAGAACAAATATATAACTACAACACAGTGCCACGGAATTATGTCAAAATGTAATGAAACTGAAGCAAAATATTTAACAAATGTTTAAAGGTTTACCTTTAATTTTATCTAGAGAAAAGCTTTTTTTTGTTTGGTTCTCATTTTATTTCTTTATCTACTTAAAATAATATGTCTGATGATATTATAATATAAAATTTATTGTTATAAAAATATGCTGATTTCACACTAACTTTTGAAACACTGTTCAGCTCAAAGTGCGTTAATGTAATTTGCGCTCTGTGACAAAGCTACGAACTGCTTTGGGAATCGGTGTGAGTGTGATTGTGTGAGTGCGTGAGTGTGAATTGTGAATGTATTTGGATGAGTATATGTGTCATTCTCTGAATAACAAGCCGGCAAACGGCTATTATGCAATCGAAAGCAAATGGGGGAATTTAAACTGAAAGAGACGCTGAGGTTGAAACTGAGGCTTCGGTTGGGTTGGGTTCTGTCTCTGTGTTTGAAACAAATTGAAATTAATTAGCCCAGCGCTGTAAGTGCTAGTACGCTCATTATAAACAAGCTATATCTCTGTGTCATTATAAACAACACTCCCTAATCAAGTCTCTTTTTTTTGTTCTCTTCTTGCAGTTGAGGCACGGGCAAACTTTGGCAAGAAACTAAATTCAAACTTGCAGCAGTATTAGAGAGAAAGCATCATTTAATTTATACAACTTTACAAAATCCCCAATACGAACGACTAGCAACAGGAAAGTTGAGTGTAACGAGACAATATGGAAAACTTCACACCAAAAGAGGTGAAAATCCTTGAGACCGTCGAGGATATACAGGAGCGTCGTGAGCAGGTGCTCACGCGTTACAATGAGTTCAAAATCGAAACGCGTCAGAAGCGCGAGAAGCTCGAAGATTCGCGTCGTTTCCAATACTTTAAGCGCGATGCCGATGAGCTCGAGTCGTGGATACACGAGAAACTCCAGGCTGCAAGCGAGGAGAGCTATCGCGATCCAACCAATCTGCAGGCCAAGATACAAAAGCATCAGGCCTTTGAGGCGGAGGTATCGGCGCATAGCAATGCCATCGTGTCGCTGGATAACACCGGCCAGGAGATGATCAATCAGCAGCATTTCGCTTCGGAGACCATACAGCGTCGTCTGGATGAGCTGCACCAGCTGTGGGAGCTGCTCTTGAGCCGCCTGGCCGAGAAGGGTCTGAAACTGCAGCAGGCTTTGGTGCTGGTGCAGTTCCTGCGTCAGTGCGAAGAGGTCATGTTCTGGATCAAGGACAAGGAGACTTTTGTCACGGCCGATGAGTTTGGACAAGATTTGGAGCATGTTGAGGTGCTGCAGCGTAAATTCGACGAGTTCCAAAAAGACATGGCCTCGCAGGAGTACCGTGTGACTGAGGTCAATCAGCTGGCTGATAAATTGATTCAGGATGGTCATCCCGAGCGTGATACCATTACAAAGCGCAAGGAGGAACTCAATGAGGCCTGGCAGCGTCTTAAGCAGCTGGCCATTGTGCGTCAGGAAAAACTCTTTGGCGCCCATGAGATTCAGCGTTTCAATCGCGATGCCGACGAGACTGTCGCCTGGATTGCCGAGAAGGATGTGGTACTCAGCTCCGATGACTACGGCCGTGATTTGGCCAGCGTGCAGGCGTTGCAGCGCAAACACGAGGGCGTGGAGCGCGATCTCGCTGCCCTAGAAGACAAGGTGTCCACGTTGGGTGCCGAAGCGCAGCGTCTGTGCTCCATTCATGCAGATCACAGCGATCAAATACGCGACAAGCAGTCAGAGATTGCCAACTACTGGCAGAGTCTGACGGCCAAGGCACGCGAGCGCAAGCAGAAGCTGGATGAATCATACTTTTTGCATCGTTTCCTTGCTGATTTCCGTGATCTGGTGTCGTGGATTAATGGCATGAAGGCCATCATCTCGGCCGATGAGCTGGCCAAGGATGTGGCTGGCGCAGAGGCGCTGCTGGAACGTCATCAGGAGCACAAGGGCGAGATTGATGCGCGCGAGGACAGCTTCAAATTGACCACCGAATCTGGTCGGAAGTTGCTCGAGCGTGAGCACTATGCTGCCGCTGAGATCCAGGAGAAACTGGCTGCCTTGGAGAACGACAAGAGCTCGCTGCTGTCGCTGTGGGAGGATCGTCGCATACTCTATGAGCAGTGCATGGATCTGCAGCTGTTCTATCGTGACACCGAACAGGCCGACACCTGGATGGCCAAGCAGGAAGCTTTCCTTGCCAACGAGGATCTGGGCGATTCGCTAGACTCCGTGGAGGCGTTGATCAAGAAGCACGAAGACTTCGAGAAGAGCCTGGCTGCCCAAGAGGAGAAGATCAAAGCCTTGGACATCTTTGCTACCAAGCTGATCGATGGTCAGCACTATGCTGCCGATGATGTTGCCCAGCGTCGCCAGATGCTACTCGCGCGTCGCGCTGCCCTGCAGGAGAAGTCAGCGAAGCGTCGTCAGCTACTGGAGGACTCAAATCGCTATCAGCAGTTTGAACGCGATTGCGATGAGACCAAGGGCTGGATCAGCGAGAAGCTAAAATTCGCCACGGATGACAGCTATCTGGATCCCACCAATCTCAACGGCAAGATGCAGAAGCATCAGAACTTTGAGCATGAGCTGAACGCCAACAAGTCGCGCATCGAGGACATCACCAATGTGGGCAGCGAGCTGATCGAGAAGCACCACTATGCCTCGGATCAGATCAACACACGCATGCAGGAGATCGTCGTGCTGTGGGAGACGCTCGTGCAGGCCTCGGATAAGAAGGGCTGCAAGCTGAACGAGGCGTGCCAGCAGCAGCAGTTCAATCGCACCATCGAGGATATTGAGCTGTGGCTGAGCGAGATCGAGGGTCAGTTGCTGTCCGAGGATCATGGCAAGGACTTGACTTCGGTGCAGAATCTGCAGAAGAAGCATGCACTGCTGGAGGCCGACGTGATGGCCCATCAGGATCGCATTGAGAGCATCAATGTGGCCGCTAATAAGTTCATTGAATCCGGACATTTCGATGCGGATAACATCAGGAACAAGGAGGGTAATCTGTCCGCACGCTATGCCGCCCTGGCCTCGCCCATGGGCGAGCGTAAGCAGCATTTGTTGGACTCGCTGCAGGTGCAGCAATTGTTCCGCGATCTCGAGGACGAGGCCGCCTGGATACGCGAAAAGGAGCCAATTGCAGCCTCCACAAATCGTGGACGCGATCTGATTGGTGTGCAGAATCTGATTAAGAAACACCAGGCGGTGCTCGCCGAGATCAACAATCATGAGGCTCGTCTACTCAATGTCATTAGCTCTGGCGAGAATATGCTTAAGGATCAGCCGTTCGCCAGCGACGATATTCGTCAGCGACTTGAGGCGCTCCAAGAGCAATGGAACACGCTCAAGGATAAGTCGAATCAGCGCAAACAGGATCTAGATGATTCGCTACAGGCGCATCAATACTTTGCCGATGCTAACGAGGCCGAGTCCTGGATGCGTGAGAAGGAACCCATTGCCACAGGCAGCGACTACGGCAAGGATGAGGATTCATCCGAAGCGCTGCTTAAGAAGCATGAGGCGCTTGTCTCCGATTTGGAAGCGTTTGGCAACACCATCCAGGCGCTGCAGGAGCAGGCCAAGAACTGTCGCCAGCAGGAGACACCCGTTGTGGACATCACCGGAAAGGAGTGCGTCGTTGCACTCTACGATTACACGGAGAAGTCGCCCCGTGAGGTGTCCATGAAGAAGGGCGATGTGCTCACCCTCCTCAACTCCAACAATAAGGACTGGTGGAAGGTGGAGGTCAACGATCGTCAGGGCTTTGTTCCCGCTGCCTACATCAAGAAGATCGAGGCCGGACTTAGCGCCTCCCAGCAGAACCTCGTGGACAATCACTCGATCACCAAGCGCCAGAACCAGATCAACTGTCAGTATGACAATCTACTTGCCCTGGCCCATGAGCGTCAGAATAAACTGAACGAGACCGTGAAGGCTTATGTGTTGGTGCGTGAGGCTGCCGACTTGGCACAGTGGATCCGGGACAAGGAGAACCATGCACAGATTGCCGATGTTGTGGGTGAGGATCTCGAGGAGGTGGAGGTGCTGCAGAAGAAGTTTGATGACTTCAATGATGACCTCAAGGCCAATGAGGTGCGTCTGGCCAATATGAATGAGATCGCCGTACAGCTAACGTCGCTGGGACAAACGGAGGCCGCTCTCAAGATTCAGACTCAGATGCAGGATCTGAATGAGAAGTGGAACAATCTGCAGACCCTGACCGCCGAGAAGGCCAGCCAGCTGGGCTCAGCTCATGAAGTGCAGCGTTTCCATCGCGACATCGATGAGACTAAGGATTGGATTGCCGAGAAGGCCAATGCTCTGAACAATGATGATCTGGGCAAGGATTTGCGCAGCGTACAGACACTGCAGCGCAAGCATGAGGGTGTCGAACGTGACCTGGCTGCTTTGCGTGACAAGATACGCCAACTGGACGAGACCGCCAATCGTCTGATGCAATCGCATCCGGATACTGCTGAGCAGACCTATGCCAAGCAGAAGGAGATCAACGAGATGTGGGATCAGATCATTACCAAGTCGACGGCACGCAAGGAGAAGCTGTTGGACTCCTACGATCTGCAGCGTTTCCTCAGCGACTACCGCGATCTGCTGGCTTGGATTAACTCCATGATGAGCCTAGTTACCTCCGATGAGCTGGCCAACGATGTTACTGGTGCGGAGGCTCTTATTGAGCGTCATCAGGTAGGCCAGTGTAAATTAATACTCACCTCGAATCTTACTCTAAATCATGTCAGGTCAACTGTTCCCAGTTGCTGTAAACAGTTTATAAACTGTTCCCGATTGACAACAGTTCACCAATAGTCGTGTTTTACTTAGATGTGTTGCAAACTGTTCCCAATTGCTAACTATAGAGCTGCCAAATGGGAACAGCTTGCCAGAGGAGCTGTTCTCAAAACAAAATTATACAATGTTTGCAACTATTCACATTTTATTTTTAGTAGTTCCCTGCTCGTTTTTTTCTTCTCAAACATTTTCATTCAATTATTTTACTTTCTCTTTGCGTTCTTTCCGTTTTGTTATGACGGTGTATCGCCCCCTAATCCATCCAATAAATCACATCATATAAAAACAAACAAACTCAACACGTCTGCTGTCAACAACAACGACAACGACAACAACAACAACAACTGCTACAACGGGTTCATGGTTCATGTATATCTACATCAAATTGCATCCCTGGTTTTGTTGTCTCTCTATCTCTCATCTTTAAACACAAAACCAACAACAACAACTACTACAGGCACATCGTGCCGAAATTGAGTTCACGCTGGGCAGCAGCGTACCACCAGCCGACGATGAGGTAGTGCTACCAGTATGAGACTATATATCATCCAAAACTAAACGTTTCATATATCCAATACACCCAATACACACACACACACACACACACACACACACCGACACACCCACAGATTCATACAGTCCATTCGATCATTTGTGTTTCGATTTGTTGTTGTTTTATTTTGTTCTTAATTCGTTTGGCTTTTCTGTGTTGCTATCGCTCTCTCTTTCTCTCTTTTCTCTTTAGGTGCTCTTTGCCTATTATACATTTTTACTGTCAAGTGTAGTAACTAATTTGAAAGTTTCATGTGCGCCTTGCAGTGTGACCGTATGCTGCACAATAGTGAAAAAAAAACTGAATGTTGCTAGTGCAGCTTTCTCTAAGGTTGTGGTATTTTTAAAGTAAATCCGATATGGTCACACTGCTTGCTGCACAATCCAATTGGCAATGCATTAAGATATCTGTAGAGCTTAACAGTAAAATGAGGCAACTATATATATACTTGTGTAAATGTCTTTCAAATAATGCTTCTAAAATGTGTTCTATATTTTCTCTGTCTCATAATGATCAACGCTTTTACACACAAACACCCAAACACATCTATCACTCCTATAATCCATGCTCTCTGCTCTCATTTTGTATATAATTGGAGGCACACACGCTATATGAGGAGCACAGATCTATAAACTGACAGCCCATCGTAACTGACACAATTCAACCCTATATCAATAAATGATTCAATCATAACTGATAAGACCTGTTTAAACACCACAAAAAGATCAAATAATATAAATACATAAACAATAATTAAATAACCAGGACACTGAACAGTCGCATACCACGGAACACGCATCATTCATCTGCCACAGCCTTGTCTGTTTTCGACGTTTTCTTTTAATTGTTGACTTAACCCCAAAACCGATTCGAATATTGCAAAGCAGCCAAAAGTTATTCGTTCTCTCTGTTGTGCTCTAACCCTGGCATTGAATTGCAATTTTTTGAAGAACTGAAACTAATTCGATTTGTGTATTATAATAGGAACATCGCACGGAGATTGATGCACGCGCTGGTACCTTTGGCGCCTTTGAGCAGTTCGGCAATGAGCTGCTGCAGGCTAATCACTATGCCTCGCCGGAGATACGCGAGAAGATCGAGGATCTGGCAAAGGCACGCGAGGATCTGGAGAAGGCCTGGACCGAGCGTCGTCTGCAGCTGGAACAGAACTTGGATCTGCAGCTATACATGCGCGACTGCGAGTTGGCCGAGTCCTGGATGTCGGCACGCGAGGCCTTCCTCAATGCGGATGACGATGCCAATGCCGGTGGCAATGTGGAGGCGCTGATCAAGAAGCACGAGGACTTCGACAAGGCCATCAATGGTCATGAGCAGAAGATTGCTGCACTCCAAACTGTGGCTGATCAGTTGATTGCCCAGAATCATTATGCCTCCAATTTGGTGGATGATAAGCGCAAGCAGGTACTAGAGCGCTGGCGTCATCTGAAGGAGGGCTTGATTGAGAAGCGTTCGCGCTTGGGCGATGAGCAGACGCTGCAGCAGTTCTCACGCGATGCGGATGAAATTGAGAACTGGATAGCAGAGAAGCTGCAGCTGGCCACCGAGGAGAGCTACAAGGATCCGGCGAATATACAGTCGAAGCATCAGAAGCATCAGGCCTTCGAGGCTGAGCTGGCGGCCAATGCGGATCGCATACAGAGCGTGCTGGCGATGGGTGGCAATCTGATTGATAAGAAGCAGTGCAGTGGCTCGGAGGATGCGGTGCAGAAGCGTCTGACACAGATCGCTGATCAGTGGGAGTATCTGACGCATAAGACGACAGAGAAGTCGCTGAAACTGAAGGAGGCCAATAAGCAGAGAACGTATATCGCTGCTGTCAAGGATTTGGATTTCTGGTTGGGCGAGGTCGAGAGTCTATTGACCACTGAGGATTCTGGCAAGGATTTGGCATCCGTGCAAAATCTGATGAAGAAACATCAGTTGGTCGAAGCGGATATCGTGGCACACGAAGACCGCATCAAGGACATGAACAACCAGGCCGATTCCTTGGTCGAGAGCGGTCAATTCGATACTGCTGGCATCCAGGAGAAGCGTCAATCCATTAACGAGCGCTACGAACGCATCTGCAATCTGGCTGCCCATCGTCAGGCTCGTCTTAACGAGGCGCTCACCCTGCACCAATTCTTCCGCGACATTGCCGACGAGGAGAGCTGGATCAAGGAGAAGAAGCTGCTCGTGGGCTCCGATGATTACGGCCGCGATCTGACTGGTGTGCAGAATCTGAAGAAGAAGCACAAGCGTCTCGAGGCTGAACTGGCCTCCCATGAGCCAGCCATACAGGCTGTCCAAGAAGCCGGTGAGAAACTCATGGATGTCTCGAATCTGGGCGTTCCCGAGATCGAGCAGCGTCTGAAGGCTTTGAACCAGGCCTGGGCTGAGCTCAAGAACTTGGCTGCCACACGTGGTCAGAAGCTGGATGAATCGCTCACCTATCAGCAATTCTTGGCTCAAGTCGAGGAGGAGGAGGCCTGGATTACCGAGAAGCAGCAACTGCTCTCCGTCGAGGACTATGGTGACTCCATGGCTGCTGTGCAGGGCCTGCTGAAGAAGCACGACGCCTTCGAGACGGACTTTGCTGCCCATAAGGATCGCTGCTCGTTGATTTGCGAGCAGGGCACCGAATTAGTCGAGGCAAAGAATCATCACGGTGATTCCATTGCCCAACGTTGCCAGCAGCTCCGCAACAAGCTGGAGAACCTCAATGCACTGGCTGCTCGTCGCAAGGGCGCCTTGTTGGACAACTCTGCCTATTTGCAGTTCATGTGGAAGGCCGATGTGGTCGAGAGCTGGATCGATGACAAGGAGAACTATGTGCGCTCCGATGAATTTGGACGTGATCTATCCACTGTGCAAACGCTACTCACCAAGCAGGAGACATTCGATGCAGGTAAGCCAAACGGAAAATACCCTAATCAAGAGTTGAGGCATTTTTACTAATCTTCTCTGTTTGCCAGGTCTCAATGCCTTTGAGCAGGAGGGCATACATAACATCAGTGCACTGAAGGATCAGCTGATTAATGCTAATCATGCCCAATCGCCGGCTATATTGAAGCGTCATGGAGATGTGATTGCGCGCTGGCAGAAGCTGCGGGATGCGTCGGATACGCGCAAACAGCGTTTGCTGGCCATGCAGGAGCAATTCCGCCAAATCGAGGAACTCTACTTGACATTTGCCAAGAAAGCTTCGGCCTTCAATTCTTGGTTCGAAAATGCCGAGGAGGATCTAACAGATCCTGTTCGCTGCAATTCGATCGAAGAAATACGCGCTCTGCGCGACGCCCATGCACAATTCCAAGCGTCTCTATCGTCGGCCGAAGCGGACTTTAAGGCATTGGCAGCACTCGACCAGAAGATCAAGAGCTTTAATGTTGGGCCAAATCCATACACATGGTTCACCATGGAAGCTCTTGAGGAGACCTGGCGTAATCTGCAAAAGATCATAGAGGAACGCGATGGCGAACTTGCCAAGGAGGCCAAGCGGCAGGAGGAGAACGATAAGCTGCGCAAAGAGTTCGCCAAGCACGCCAATCTCTTCCATCAATGGCTAACCGAGACAAGGTATGCATATCTTCGTTATTCCACCCTCCCTCTCTCTCTCTCTCTCTCTCTCTGTCTCTCCCATCCAACCTGTCTCCGTCGGAGAAAAAATCAACTCTTGTGGTCGAGCCCCACCCTCCCATGCTGTCTCTATTTCTGTTAATCACTCTCCAGTTATCCCAAACTCAAAACTGAAAATTCTATTCTTCTAGATATTATATGCTGGGTTACAATCGTCAAGGGTAATTAAGTGGAAGATGAAGAAACAGCGGCAGCTATAGCAGTTATCCTGCTTAGCTCTCGCTCTCTTCTCTTTCTGTTCATTTTTAGTTTTTATTTTCATTTCCTTTTGTTGTTGTGTTGTGTTTTGGCAAGCGTTCTTCTCGCTCGCTCTCGCAGAATTTTAACAGCTGCGTCGCTCCACTAACAAAGGAGCGCTGCTCCCTGTGGCTTTGTAAATATATATATCGATAATCGATAACGTTTCTACTATTTTTTTGTCAAATCATAGATGCATTTAGTGTGCACCGTTTAGCAAACGATAAATGCGATCAATTCCTTACTATCGATTTGTGCAGTATTTCAAATTCGCAATTTCTATATAAAAAAAAAACAAACAATCAAATTTTAGCATGTATAAAAATAAAATAAAAAAAATCGTAGCATAGCGTACAAAAATACAGTAACTTTAACGTAGTAAAAGTGAGATTTTGTTTTGCATAAATTTTAAATCAATTTTAGCAAAGACATTTGGCATTCTTTATATACATATATACATTTATTTTCATAAATTTTTTTTTTTATTAACTTGCTTACTAGTGCAGTATTTTTATGAGTTGCGTGAAAAATGTATAAAAATTTCTCTAACTATCTACACTAAACTAATGGCGCCCCGCTCTGTCTCTCTAGCAGCAGCAGTTCCAAAACACATTCTGTATATATGAACATGTAGGGACTACAATATAATCAATTTATAATCAGCCGCCCTTTAACCACCTAAAATGACCTCTAACAAGATTTGCTTTTCTTAATGCATTATCAGTATCCAATTAAAAAAGAAAATACAATGCAAATTTCAATTAACTTTGTCGTGCCCTACTAATTCGAATCTCTATGATATTTCATAAATTAAACACAAACAACACATCACAAACTCTATGCAGAACCTCAATGATGGAAGGCTCAGGCTCATTGGAACAGCAACTGGAGGCGCTGCGAGTTAAGGCCACAGAGGTGCGTGCCCGTCGCGTCGATCTGAAGAAGATTGAGGAGCTGGGCGCTCTGTTGGAGGAGCATTTGATATTGGATAATCGGTATACGGAACACTCAACGGTCGGCTTGGCACAGCAATGGGATCAATTGGATCAATTGTCCATGCGCATGCAGCATAATCTGGAGCAACAGATACAGGCGCGTAATCATTCGGGTGTTTCCGAGGATTCACTCAAGGAATTCTCCATGATGTTCAAGCATTTCGACAAGGATAAGAGCGGCAAATTGAATCATCAAGAGTTCAAATCATGTCTGCGCGCTCTCGGCTACGATCTGCCCATGGTTGAGGAGGGTCAACCCGATCCTGAATTTGAGGCTATACTCGATGTCGTGGATCCAAATCGCGATGGCTATGTCTCCCTGCAAGAATACATTGCATTCATGATATCCAAGGAAACTGAGAATGTGCAATCCTACGAAGAAATCGAGAATGCCTTCCGCGCCATCACCGCCGCCGACCGCCCCTACGTCACCAAGGAGGAGCTCTACTGCGTAAGTATATTGTGTATCCTATTCCGATTGATCTTTTATTAATGCCATTCTCTCCCTCCCTCTCTCTTGTATAGAACCTCACCAAGGATATGGCGGATTATTGTGTGCAGCGCATGAAACCCTACCAAGTCAGCTCTGGCCAGCCCATCAAAGATGCTCTAGACTATATAGATTTCACGCGAACGCTATTCCAGAACTAAATCGCGTTATGCTTTTTTTAATTCAATCTGGCGCCTGAGAATATGTCTTACAATCTATTTCTAAACACAAATCAACAACAAAAAAAAATATATATATATATATTTAAAAGAAATTGTAATGAAAAAAAATTTCGATATTTACACGATTATTTTCGATAAATTGTAGCAATTAAGTGAAAACAGTTTTATGCTTATTTAAGAACTAATGCCGAACAGTAACAATAACTTTGCACTTTAAACATTTGTATTTCAATATATATATATACATGTATATATATATATATATATATATATATATATATATCTATTTATCAAAGCAAACATCTATAATTTCTAGTTTTTATTTTTATGCATTTATTCCCCCTTAAAGGTATCGTGAATTTCGACATGTCAACATGTTTCCCACATATTTGAAAAGCGATGAGAAAAACAATATATATCACATCAAATTTCATCAAACCATAATCGAGATATATTACTATAGCCTATCGCTAAAGCTTCGCTTCCGATATAAAATATAACATATAACAGAAATTGTCTATGCCTAGCAAATGTTCCATGTATGCAAATTTAAGATATCAAATACCAATAAATACCCTGAAAAATCATAAAGAAAACAAAATCCCTTTTCTTTTTTCCAGTTTATACTCAATGCAAGTAGTAAAATATATGCAAAAATAAATGAATACGACAAATTTTCTAAATGTTTACAAGCACTATAAATCAAATATATAACAGAACATTTGCCTCTGTATGTGTATGTGCGTTAACACTTAATATATGTTGCAAATCAAATATATCTATACATATTGCGCTGCATGCCATTCAAATGTTAAAAATATAAAACAATTGTGTTTTCCTTTGGGGCTGAGCCTGAACAGAACCTTGCATCTCTGGATCTATTAAAGCTAGATACATTAAATTTGTTATACAGGTTAAACTAAACGCTGACCTGCATTAAAACATTCAGGAATTAAATGATATGTAGTAAAATTTGATTTTACGGGCTTTTTTAGTACGACAATTTTGTATTAAAAACAGAGCTCGTTTATTTCTAAATATTGAAATTACAACAAGAACTTGTTAATGCTATCCACGTAGGCGGCGTTGGTCAGCTTCTGGTTGAGCGCCTCCTTGGGCAGCCACTCGAATTTGGCATCCTTTAGAGACACATTGCCTGAGCGCAGCGAGGCGCGATAGAAGAAAACCTTGGCACCCACACTCTCGGCACGCTGGTCGCTTGGATACTTGTACTTGTGGAAACCAACGGGGGCATTGCCGTAGAAGAGCACCTGCAGATCGTCGCCACATTTTTCGCGCAGCACACGCTCTGCGGTTTGTCGCATGGATTCGCCATCTTGGCGCACACCTTGCGGCAGCACCAGGTGCTGCTGAGGGCCCAGCTTTTGTTGTACCACCAGGTAGAGTGTGTCCTCTAGGCAGCGATCTGTTGAGGTTGTCTTATTGGCTGCATCGTCGGCTGTAGTGCGCGCTGCTAATTGGAATTTCTTCAGCTCCTCCGTGTAGGCATCTTTGAGATCCTGTGCCGTTTGCTTGGCTACAGTTTCGTCCAGATCCACTTGCACCTTGCCCTGTTTAATGAGCTCTGCCTGCGCCAGGTCTCGTTCGTGCTTCAGCTCGAAATCTGATTTTAAACTATTCTCATATTCCACATGTGACAAGATGTCCTGGAATTGACGCTCCAGATCATTCAGAGATTTTGATACCACCGGCAAACGTTCAACGAGAACTCCAGCAAACAGATCCCATTTCGCCTTGTCGCCGGTCGCAGTTGTTGACTGTGTGCGGATTAGATGCTTGAGGCTGCTTTGTGTTAGTCGGCGTAGCATTTTTAATTGTTCAAATCGAATTTAAATGCAAAAAACGAGGAGTAGCCGCTGACTCGATTACATGAGCAGTAGTCGGAACAGCTGTTTTCCCTAATACATTTCGATAGTCCAATTGGATACATGTCATCGATAGGTTGATTTGTTTCCAGTTGGATGAAACAGCTGTGCAACACCATTAAACAAACTTTTCGATAACTTGTATAATTTGACGCAATTATCGTTCTACCAACAGCTACATACTGCCGATATGTTTTTCTTCTTCAATTAATCATCGTATATTGGCATCCAGACGTTTAGCACGAAAAAGGAAACAGAAAAGCAAAAACTTGTGTTTCTTTAAGCAAAAACACGTTTGGAGCGCATATTGATCACAAAGAGCTGGCAGCATGTCCGGCCTGGAGTCCTACATAAACCACACAGTGTCGATTATAACGGCCGATGGACGAAATTTCATAGGCACACTGAAAGGATTCGATCAAACCATCAACATCATCATCGACGAGTGCCATGAACGCGTCTTCTCCACAACGGCGGGTATCGAACAGATTGTGCTCGGTTTGCACATAATTCGCGGCGATAACATAGCTGTAATTGGTCTCATAGATGATACCATCGACTCGCGCTTGGATTTGGCGAATATACGGGGCGAACCACTTGGACCTGTTGTGCATTGATCCGAGGCATTGCCCTCAGCTATAGTTATTCAAAATATGTTTACAACAGTTCAATAAATACTTAATATTTAGGAGAATATAAATGATGATTTATTTATGAAATACTTTTTGACTTAACTAATCCGACTCGACGCTAAACTTGAGCTGCCGGCAGTCCAGCGTTTCCATATCAATGACAACCACACTTTGGCTCTGGCTGAAGCTGGGCACGCACACCAGACGCGTCCGTTGGCCGCCGGAGCCCACGTGCAGCTCTGTTTCGAAGGACTCACAGTTGCCGGCAAAGTAAATATGTGGGCATTCCTTGAGTATAAAGGGATCGCTGTCTATGTACGGGTAGCAAGCCAGTGTGTCCGGTGCTGTGGGGGCCATGTGACCCCAGATGAGGGTGCTGCGTAACGCCTCTATGGCTGACTCCAGCGTGGTGCTGCGCAGCAAATCTGCCACATTCTGACCCGCAGTGCCCACCACCAGCGCATTGTTTAGCCGGCAACTGTAGGGATTGCTCACAGCTTGAAAGGACGACATCTGCGATGCCTGCGGGAACATGCACTTGTGGAACGGTTGCTGTGGCAGCATAAAGTTCGCCGGATCATAGGCACCAGGCATAACGTCAACATGCAGCGTCTGCGCCCAGGCAGCAAACCAGTTATCCAACTGACTCACCGCCTGCACTGTATCGTTGGCATTCGCCTGGCTGCGTGCAACTTGCAGTGTGGGCACATGAGCCACAGCGCTGCTGCGCACCGAGTTGCCGGCCACTATGAGACGAACCATGGCCTGTGCGTCCGTCGATTTGCTGAAGCTACCGCTCAGCCAGTATTGAAACATGTTTAAAGCGTCCACATAGTTATGCGACTGTAGCTGGTCCAGGCCAGACACAAGAACGAGCTTGCTGCCAGGCGTTCTTAAGGCCAGTGGCTGCTGGGGTCCGCTCTCCAGGTAGAGCACATCCTGCACATTAAAAAAGCCATCGGAATCAGTGTCTCCTTTCACAGCGCATATAATGCCAGTGGCTAGATGACAGCCCGCCACTTTGTCGCCCTGCAGACGCACGCGCTGCAGCTCATCCTCGAGTATCACTTTATCAGCGGGCTCTGCGTAATTCTGACGCTGTGGCTGCGGCGCCAGCTGATTCTCCTCGGATATGTCACGCAATATGCTCGGCTTGTGTGCCTGATGCTTATAGATGGTGCCAATGATGATGCAGTGGACATCCTGCTCGCCGCGCAGCTCACACAACTTCATAATGGGCACCTGCTTGCCCCATTTCGCCACTGCGAGCGGCGTCAACAGGCGCGTCATCTCGCCCAGGCGATGTGCATAGAGATGACAGAACTGTTTCTGGTAGTCGCTTGTCTGCAGCAGGTACCCGCTGCTCAGGTTCATGTAAGGGCATTCCAAACGCTTCGACATTCCGTCTGTTTCAATTTAGGTTTTCTTATTTACAGCGCAAACGATTTCGCGCGCCAAACGAGTAACAATAAGACAGCGACAGCGACAGCGTTGCCAGAAATCGTACAACTATACAATTAGCCGAAAATCTATTATTATTCAGCAAACCATTGATATAAGCTCCTATAATTAAACTTAGTTTAGACATGTTAAGGTAATTTTAACTTAATTTAAAAATTGTAATTTCATCATTACATATTGGCAAAGAGTTTTTTTTTAGCCATAGCTGGCTATATATGCGTCAAGTAAATAGCTAAGTTGCCCAACACTGTTTCGATTGTTGCAGGGCTCCAATGCTGCTTAATTTATCGAACTGTAGCGATAGACGCAGCAGCTGATATACAGCTTAATTTCGATTAACGTTTACAATTTGCAGCGTAGAAAAAGTTGTGAGCTGTTTGCTAATAAAACGAATCAGAAATGCATTTCAACAAATGGATTTCATATATGAAAAACGCACAAATGGCATAAACTAATGCAGCATAGGTTATAGTCAGCTGGCAAGTGCTTAAAGTGATTACAGGCGCAAATGTTTACAAGCAAAGATTTGTATGTGTATTGATTTTTACTGCTGCTGCTGCTGCTGCTGCTCCCACAGCTCTACGCATTGTTTATTGTTATTGTTGTTGCTGTGGTGTGGTAGTTGTGGCTGTGGGGACAGGTGAATGATACAGCACGGACACAGCAGAGTGCAAGCACACACACACACACACACACCCACACACCACACAAACATGCATTACGTACATAAATAATAGACGCACACTGGTCTGAACGGATCACAGCATACTCGCACGCAACGGCACAGTGGGAGTAAATAGTGGACGTCTACTTTGCATACGATGGGCGGTCAAGTGAGCCAGGTGTTTCGCTCTGGCTCGGCGCTGCTCTCTCATCGCGACGGCCATAAGGTGTCCAAGGCAACGGAGGAGCATATACAAACCTTGTTCGAAATACTGCGCGCCAATCCCAAGGTTTCGCTGCAAACCCTGGAAAGCCTGCTCATACAGATACCCAAGAACGAGAATATCCTGGTCATACACGACGACTGCGGCTACAATATACTACAACGCAGCGTTGGCCTCAATCACATTGATCTCACCAAATGGCTACTGCATCGCCATCGTCCGGATGTCAATCGTGCCCCCTGCTCCCTGCCACTGCACATTGCCACGCTGCGTGGCTATGAGGAGTGTGTGGAGCTGTTGCTGCGCCACGGCGCACGCATCGATGCCGATACGCGTATGTGTTTCCCCGGCGCCCATTCGCACAACTGCGAGGAGAGCGGCAAGTGGCACAGCAATGTGGACGATGTGAGCGAGCGTCTTAATACCAAGCTACAAAATGCTCTCTGCTATGCTATCGATGGTAAGGCGATCGCTATATGTTTCCTCCAAAAGTAATGACATATTCTGTTTCTCCACACAGGCGATCAGTATAATGTGCTCAGCATGATGACACAGAAAATGGAGGAGCCTTGGATACCTTTTCGAGCAAAGAAACCGCTGCTGCACTTGGCCTGTGAGCGCGGCGCCTGGAACTGTGTGCAACAGCTGGTGGTCACACGCTCCGAGGAAATAAATCTCATTATGGATGAATACTATCCCATACATCATGCGGTGCTACATGACGGACGATTTTTGGAGCTGCTCATACAGCATGGAGCCATTACCACAGTGCGCACCTGCACACAGCAAATGACGCTGTTGCATGTTGGTAGGGCTGTCTACAACGTCTCGTATTATTCTATATATTCACTTAAATTTAATGTACTTGCAGTCATATTCGCTGCGCGCAAATCAGCGGAGGATACGCAGGCCACGCTACGCATTCTGCTAGATCGTGGCTGCAAGGAGCTCATTAATGCGCCAGACTCGCTAGGCAACACGCCGTTGCATGCTTTGATAGTGAGATATGCGCTGGAGGAGGCTCGCTACGGCTACGACAAGTGGAGCAAATGGGATGTCCTGCATTTGGTGCGCTTCCTGCTGCAGAATGGCGCCAAGCCATCCATTAATCAGGCTGGCAACAGTGCCATGGCCTGTGTATTCCGTCATCTGCGTGACTGGGAGGTTTGCTATGAACTGCTGAACATGCTCATAAGGGAGGATGGTATGCCATACGAAGTAACATGATAGTATTTAGATTCTAATTATAATCTTTCCCGCTGCAGGTGATCCGAATATTGTGGGTCGTGATGGGTCAGTGCCCATCATGGTGTTGCTGGTGCCGCTGATAAACAAGGATCATCTGCATCACTTCACGCACTCAATGAAGGTAAGTTTGAGCCTCGACACATATTAATGAAATACTACATTGTCCATATTTGTTGCAGGTCTGCTATTTGAACTGCATACGCATATTGTTGCAACACGGCGCAAATCCGAATTGTTCGTATCGGGCGAACTTGAAGCCACTGCACGTGCTGGTCTTTACGGTCAGCGAGAATTTTACGCTTAACTGTGATGCACAGAAACGCACAAATTTTGATTTCATTAAGAATATACTGCTGCTGCTGCTGCAGCATGGCCTGGACTGTAATAAAACATATCAGCATATTCTGCAGGCCGTTATGGATATGGTGCAGAACGTGCGCACTTGCCACGACATGGAATGCATCTATGAGCTAACCCTCACGCTCATACAGTATGGCGCTGATCCCAATATTGTGCTCAGTAGTAAGACAACGCCTGGCATTGCCATCTTCTCCAGCGAAATTGCCAGCTATGGCGAGGCACTGGGCAGTGGGGCGGCAGGCGCTGGTTCTGCTGCCATGGGCGGCGATAATACGTTTCGAAATTCGTTTCGCACCAATTCCCGCTATCTGCTTTTCTACTATATTATACTGATAACGAAAAAGGAATTTATACTCAACGATCCACAGCTGACGTTCACACGCATCATACATCTGTTCTATCTAACCATGGAGCACGAACCGCTCTACAATTGCCTCAAATCTCTGCACAATTTCTATGTGGCCCAGGTGCCAAGCAAGAAAACCGAGCAACTAATTGCACTGATCTCCACGCTCTATCGTCGGCCGCGCAGCCTCAAGCAGCTGGCGCGCATGGCCATCTATGAGGCAATGAATCGTAAGCTGGCCCAGCATATCAATCGGTTAAATTTGCCGGGTCCATTGAAGGATTATGTGCTGCAGTTTGAGAGATAACAAGTCGATGTTAACCACTAAAACACTTAACCACTTAGTGCTATAATCAGTGTATCCAATCATAAAGAATGCAATTTGTTTTATCGTCAGCTGCTAACATACACATACACACCGTATATAATTAATTACATATATATACGTATTGCATGTATGTATATACGGATCTACAGTATAATATGTTATAGATGATAACGTTTTAACGTAACTGAACAACAGCGTCAACAGAAAGAAAGAAAGTAGATGAATCAAACATGTGCAATTTCTTTTATACGAATCTATTGTTATAACCAAAAACAAACGCTCATTAATAATTGTGTATTGTGTACTTTATCAAATTGTGTAACTTTTAAACACCCCAAACAAAAAACAAACATACAAACAAATAAATAACTGGCAAACATACACAAAAACACGGCCCACCATCGCCTTTAAGCTACGCGCCTACTCTTATGCCTATCGATAACACGTAACCAACGCACACCAATCCGACACACCACACACACATTTATCTAAACATCTGCATAAACTTAAGGCTGTTTTTTGATGAACAATTCGGGGTTCTCTTTTTTTTAGAATATTGTATATTTGAAGGCAATTTAAACAAGTGTTATACATACTATATGAATATAATTATTATTGTAATTATTGTTGCTTAAAAACAAAACAAAGAATGAATGATAAATAAGAGTTGTTAATCTAAACTGTAATGTCATTTTCAATCGAATTGTTGCCGATAACACCGATAATCGCGATCGTATCGGAGCCTAAATAAAAATACAACTGCATACACATAACGTAAACAATACACAGACGCTCTAGTTGTCTCTCTCTTACACACGCGGCGCAGCCGTACAGGCGCTAAGCGAAAACAAACGGATCTTTCAAAATGGTGGAGTGGGTGTGAATGGCAGTCAAGAAATGGCGGCCTAGCGAGGATGACTAACAATAAGAAAGAGAAGCAAATGAAATTTTCAAGTTGTCGTAGCAACGACTAACAATTGAAAATAATAAATTCAAGCATTCAGTTGTTTTGACTCAACTTTTGTAATAAATGCCGGCTGCTGTTCTATATAATATATTTTTGGTACATGAACAGCAAAACACAAGCGTGAAGCAGCAGCAGCAATTAGTCGGCCAATATGTTTAGCCGCAAACTGGAGCGGATGCACCGCCCGTCATCGGACGTGACCAAATACGACAATGAGCCATATATGAAGAATCCACTGCTCAAATTTCGCATATCCGAGGTGCATGAACGCCGTCACTACACCTTTCTTAAGCAGCGTGCCGCAGACATTAAGGTGAAGATAGCAAGGAAGCAGTTGCCACCGGAGCCGGAGGTGCGTTCGCTGCCTCAGGTACACTATGTGGACAATTTGCGCAGGGAGGTGCGCAAAATCGTAGTGCCGCCCATGCTGCGCAAGACGGAGGCCAAGATATTGAGTTTCGCATCGGAGAGGTTGAAGAACAAATACCCAGAATTGGTGGCTAACTACATGAAGGAGGTGCATGGCGAGTATGATCGTCTCATGAAGATTTATAGCATGAAGAACATACTACAGCATCCTGAATTTTCTGACGAAGATCCAGCCCTATTCGAGCTGCCACATGCCGATTTTCGCTTTGCACTGCCTGGACGCACCCGCAACTATAAGATCTACCTGGAAAATCGTCGAAAAATCGCACAGAAATTGCTTATACTACAGCTGCCGTTTCGCGCAGTGCTCAGCATGTCTGTCGTAGATCTACCCGAGTTTGCCTGCAATTTCACATATGTGAGCACCATGGGGGCACAGCAACAGCAGCTGGGTCTGTGCGGGCGGGAGGCGCTCTCCTACAAGTTATACCGCAAATACATACAGAATCAATTGGACAAGGTGAACACGTATCTGCGTTGGACGTGGTATACCAAGCTGGTGCTGGTGCTGAAACGTATGCTGCGCAAGCGTCTGATGCCACTAAATTTGTGGAAGCGTGCCTGGAACGGACTGGAAGGTCTTATGAATCGCGAGGTGAGCAACATGAAAATGCGCACCTTTGATCAGTTGGCTCGTATCTGCAGCTCGCCGAGAACTATACCAGTATTTCGCATCGCGCTCTGTTGGAACGATGCTGATGATGGCATCGATATGCGTCCCAATTTATACAGCTTGCAGACGGTATTTGCTGATATCATCACAGAGATCTCGATGGTGGGCTGTAAAATGGAATCGCTGCAGCCACAAGTCGATACACTGATGAACATTAATCAAGTCAATGATTTTCTCAAGATCGAAATGAATGAGCATGTGGTGCGCGACGAAATACGCCGTGTGCAGGATATCATAGTGACCACCTATACTGAGCTTACCGACTATGTTGAGATGTATCGAGTTAAATATCTGGGACTTTATTCGATAGATGAGCGCGATGAGTTGGCCGCGTTTTTGGAGGAACCACACGAATTCGAGGAATACTTTCAACGTATTAATACCTACTACGAGTATATCAATATGCTACGTAGTGAACCCGTTACGGATTACTTTGAGATCGCCGTCGTTGACAACGAACCATTAATTCAGGGTCTGCGCACTCTGGCCGAATCTCTCATTGCCGACATTACGGCCATCATCATCAGTGAACACATACGCGCCGAGGAAGCTATATGCGCCGAGTTTGAGAAGATCAAGGATAAGGCGTTGCTCATACCAAAATCAACCGAGGAACTTCTTGAGAGCGCCGAGTACATGATCTACGTGAAGAAGGACCTAGTGGCCGAGCTCACGGATCGCATACAATACTGCCTGCAGGTGGGCACCAACATAGTCGAACTAACCCAAATGTCGAAGTATCATTTTGATCTCACCATACGCACCATCAACTGGATTAAGGACATTAATGATATATGCGACTATAATGCCTCACAGCAGGAGCACTACAAGTTCTTGTTCGAGGAACATCTGCAGGAGGTGGTCAAGAAGCTGAACACAGACATACAGGAGTTGGTGCCCAAATTGGGCGTCATTGATGACATGAGCAGGCCGGAGAAGTTCCGTGAAAGCTATATCATACTACAGAATTTCATAGATCAGTTAAAAACACTGGATGACTACGTTGCCTGGATTAACAAGGAGGAGAAGCTCTTTAAAGTCAATCAAACCGAATATCCTACACTGCAAATCATTAAGGGATTCGTCTATCCCTTTGCTGATCTTATGAAGTGAGTATGTGTGCTCAGCATCCTATATGAAATAGAAATAACCCTTGAGCAACAGCTTGATTATAGCTTATTATTAATATATATCTCTCTCTTGTTCTATAGACTATGCATACAATGGCAGCGTTATTTGAGTGTCTGGACGGATGGACCGTTCGAGTATTTGGAGCCACATTTCGTGGAAACGACTACAGACGATTATCTGAAGGAGTTTCAAAAGAATCAAAAATATTATCGCATCAAGATCAAGCAGGACATGGTCGAGGATCCCGTTTGCAAATTTAAGGTTGATCCTATTGTAATATTTAGGCCCTCAACTCATTTTCGTATTAATTGCAGGGTCAAACCGAAGATCCAGATCCAGATAAGCATCCAGTGCCGCTACGTTTGTGCGCCTCGATGATTAAGTCTATTAAAGACTTTACCATCGGGGTTTTTATAGTGAACACGTTGTGTAATCCAGCGCTGCGGAAACGTCACTGGAAGGAAATGTCGGACATAGCTGGCATGGACATTACGCCAGATGCAGGTACAACGCTGCGTAAGATATTGAACTCTGGATTGGACAGTGTGCTGGATCAGTTTGAAATTATTAGCATTGGTGCCAATAAGGAGCTGCAGCTATGGAACAGTCTGCAGGCTATGATAAAGGAATGGGAAAATAAGGTCTTTCCCACAGGACCGTACAAGGAGACTGGTGTTACCATACTGAACAGTTTGGATGACATACAAGCGCTGCTGGATGATCACATACTGAAGACGCTCACCATGCGTGGATCCGCGTTTATGAAGCCCTGCGAGGAGGAGGTGCGCGCCTGGTACGAAAAGATAATGCGCGTCAACGAGACCCTGGATCAGTGGGGCAAGGTGCAAGTGAACTACCTCTATCTGCTGCCCATCTTCTCCTCTAAGGATATTGTAGCCCAAATGCCCGAGGAGGGGCGACTCTTCACCATTGTGGAGCAGACGTACACGCGCAACATGGGGTTGGTGCTACGCAATCCGCTGGTCATGGAGACAGCACCAGTTAGTGGACTGTTAGAGTCGCTGCAGAAGGCCAATGAGCTGCTGGAGGATATATCCACTGGTGTGACCAATTATCTGGAGAAAAAGCGTCTCTACTTTCCGCGCTTCTTCTTTTTGGCCAACGATGAAATGCTGGAAATATTATCAGAAACCAAAGATCCATTACGCGTGCAGCCGCATCTCAGCAAATGTTTTGAGGGCATCAATCTGCTGGAGTTCGATTCGGGCAAGAATGTGCTTGCCATGATCAGCAGTGACAGGGAGCACATCAAGTTTATCGAACAAATATCAACAGTTGCAGCTGGCGGCAGCGTGGAAAAGTGGCTGGTGGGCGTCGAGGAAGAAATGTTAAAGGCGGTGCGCTATGAGAATGAACTCTCCTACAATCATTATCCCACAGTCAAACGCAATGAGTGGGTGCTCGAGTGGCCACAGATGGTCGCCCTGGCCGTCTCCCAGGTCTTCTGGGCTTCGCGCATGCACAGCTGCCTGCGTCGAAGCTACGGCGGGAATCAAACCGTTATGAATCACTTTTTCGGCGAGTTGACCAAGGAGCTCAATGATATTGTGAACCTGGTCAGATCACCAGTCATCAGTAATTTGAATAGGATAACCATCAAGTCACTCATTGTCATCGATGTGCATGCCAAGGATGTGACCGAGGAGCTCATACGTCTGAAGATTTCCAGCGAGTATGACTTCCAGTGGCTGGCACAGATGCGCTACTACTGGGAAGATGCCACAATGCTGGTTCGCATCATCAATGCAACAGTGCCATTTGCCAACGAGTATCTGGGAAACTCGGATCGTCTTGTCATTACGCCGCTCACGGATCGGTGTTATCGTACATTGGTCGGGGCCTATCAGCTGCACTTGAATGGTGCCCCGGAGGGTCCTGCCGGTACCGGCAAGACGGAGACAACAAAGGATTTGGCCAAGGCTTTGGCCGTGCAGTGTAAGGTTTTTAACTGCTCGGATGGCCTGGACTACAAGGCCATGGGAAAGTTCTTTAAGGGTCTGGCATCCTGCGGCGCTTGGGCTTGTTTCGATGAGTTTAATCGTATTGAGCTGGAGGTCCTTTCGGTGGTGGCGCAACAAATTCTGCTCATTATTCAAGCGGTGCGAGCAAATGTGAGCAAGTTCATGTTTGAGGGCACTGAGCTGTCCCTAAATCCCGCTTGTTATGTGTGTATCACTATGAATCCAGGATATGCGGGGCGATCGGAGCTCCCTGACAATCTGAAGGTGCTGTTCCGTTCGGTGGCCATGATGGTTCCGGATTATGCCATGATTGGTGAGATCTCGTTGTACTCCTATGGCTTTGTAGATGCGCGCAAATTGGCTGTAAAAATTGTCACAACGTACCGGCTGTGCTCGGAGCAGTTGTCCAGCCAGAATCACTACGATTATGGCATGCGTGCAGTGAAGACTGTATTATCTGCTTGCGGTAATATCAAAAAACAGTATCCGGATGAGCTGGAAGACATCCTGCTGTTGCGCAGCTTGATCGATGTGAATTTGCCCAAGTTTTTATCGTTCGACGTGCCGCTCTTTGAGGGTATCATCTCGGACATCTTCCCGGGCATTAAGCTGCCTCATATCGACTACTCGCTTATGGAGAAGGAGTTTAAGCGTGTGTGCAACGAGGAGCTTTTGGAGCCAGCGCCCAGTTTTCTTATCAAAGTCATACAGACTTATGAGATGATCATCGTGCGACATGGGTTCATGCTGGTGGGCGAACCACTCGCTGGTAAATCCAAGACACTACAGGTGTTGTCCCAGGTGCTGTCCGCGTTGAAGGTGAAGGCACCTACAAAGAGCAACTATTTTCAGCATGTATCCATGGGAATCATGAATCCCAAGTCGGTTACCATGAATCAGTTGTACGGCTCTTTTGATCCAATATCCTATGAGTGGACCGATGGCCTGGTTGCACGTATCTTTCGTGATTTCGCCATGACACCAACGCCAGACAGAAAATGGGTAGGTCTCCACGCTCAACTCTTCACTGTATGTCACTATTACTCTCGCTCTCTCTTGGTCTGCTTATAGGTCGTCTTTGATGGCCCTGTCGATGCTGTTTGGATCGAGAACATGAACACTGTGCTGGATGACAATAAGAAACTGTGCTTGACCAGCGGTGAGGTCATCACCATGACCAATGAAATGTCCATGGTTTTTGAAGTCATGGACTTGTCTCAGGCTTCCCCTGCCACTGTTTCACGCTGTGGGATGATCTACATGGAGCCAGCCACCTTGGGCTGGCGGTCATTTGCCAACACCTGGCTCAAGAAGGCCGACAAACGCTGGGCGGATGAAGAAAATATTAAATACATGATTGAAATGCTGAAGTGGCTATTGGTGCCTGTAAGTACTAGCCACAAGGATTAATTGCCGACAACCAAAATGTATACTATACATTTTCTTTCTGTTGTTTCAGTGCCAAACCTTCGTCCGGCGTAATTGTACACAATTTGTAAAGCCGGGTGAGTTTAATTGCTTGTTGACCACCTTTGATCTGATAGACATGCTACTGGATGAGGCCATTGAGGAGAATCCCGAAGACTACGATAAGTATATGCAGGGCTACATACAGGCATCTATACTGTACGCTATGGTCTGGGGAGTGGGCGGCGTCCTTAATACAGATTCACGCGAAAAATTTGATGCTTTTCTCCGTAAAGTAAGTGAAACTTGAGAGTTGAAGCCAACGTCCAATGATTTAAAACCCAATTTCGCTTACAGCTCTATGAAGAGGAGCCAGCAGCTTTGGGAAAAATGGAGGTGACGCCGCCAACAGAAGGTCTCCTCGTGGACTATGTATTCGTGTTCAAGCAGCGTGGTCAGTGGCGTTACTGGCCAGAAATGGCCAAGCGCATGGACGTGGAGGAGACAAAGACGGGTGTCATAGTGCCCACTGTGGACACCGCACGCTATGTACATCTGCTCAAGATGCATGTGCAACACAAGAAGCGAATGCTGCTGGTCGGACCCACCGGTACCGGCAAGAGTGTCTATGTGCAGAACTATCTAATGAACAAACTCAATCCGGATGTGTATGAAACTGGTTTTATCACATTCACTGTAATGATCTCAGCAAATAACACACAAGAGCAGCTGATTGCCAAGTTGCAGAAGTGGAAGCGTGGCATTTACGGCCCACCCAAAGGCATGCAGAGCGTGATCTTTGTGGACGACATGAATATGCCTGTGAAGGAGGTATATGGGGCACAACCGCCGCTGGAGTTGCTGCGTCAGTACTTTGACTATGGCCATGTTTACGATTTGAAGGACAGCTCAAAGATCTTCATACACAATCTGTTGATTATCTGCGCCTGTGGCCTACCCGGTGGCAGTCGTCAGGATGTCTATGCACGCTTTCTTAATCACTTCCATGTCTACTCGATAAATACCTTTAGCGATGATACCATGTACCGCATCTTTCTCAATGTCTCGCTCAATGGCTTCCGTCGTTCAGGCCATGGTCAGGACGTGTTCGTGGTCACCAATCAGATAGTAGCTGCCACGCAAAGCATCTATAAGCTAGTACAGGCCGAGGTACGCGCCACGCCCGCCAAATCGCACTACATCTTTAATTTGCGTGATATGGCACGCGTCGTCACTGGTTGCACCCTGGTGCGCAAAGAGTCTGTGAATGACAAGAAGATGCTGGTGCGCGTGTGGTATCATGAGGCCATGCGCGTCTTCTATGATCGTTTGGTGGATGACGTTGATCGGAAGTGGATGTTCGAGAAGCTCAATGACTGCTTGAAGACCAATTTCAAGGATAAAGTCGAGTCAGTGTTCGAGAAGTATTGTACGGTGAGTGCACATGACCATAATTTATTTTCATTCATTCATTACATTACATTACATTACATCGCTCCTCTTTTCCACAGGGCGAGGGAGAGCCCATCTTTACCATGGACGGCGCCAATAACATATTCTTTGGCATGTATTTTGATGAGGACAGTGAACCAGATGAGCGTCGCTACGAAGAGGTGCCTAATATGGAGATCTTTCTGAAGATATCGGCGGCTAGTCTGGAGGACTACAACTCGACCCGTCGCTCCAAGATGGACATTACGCTGTTCACATTCGCTCTGCTGCATTTGAATCGCATCTGTCGCATTATCTCGATACAGGGTGCCAGTGCCCTGCTCATAGGACTCGGTGGATCTGGCCGTCAATCGCTTACCAAACTGGCCACCAACATGATGTCGACGTCGTTCTTTCAGCCGGAGATAACCAAGAACTATGGTGCCAATGAGTGGCACGATGATATCAAAGCAATACTCAAGGAGGCGGGCGGCATGAACAAGCACACCACGTTCCTAATCACAGAGAATCAAATCAAAATGGAGCTTTTTCTTCAGGACATCGATTGTCTGCTCAATCTGGGCGAAGTGCCTAACATATTCCCCATCGACGAGAAGCAGGAAGTGCTGGAAATGGTGCGCCTGGCCGCACAGGGTGGTAATCGTAACATTGATGTCTCGGCCCTTCAGGTGTTCTCTTTCTTCGTAAATCGCTGTAAACAGAAGCTGCATATTGTGTTGGCCTTCTCGCCCATTGGCGATGCGCTGCGCACACGCGTGCGTTTGTATCCATCGCTAGTGAACTGCTGCACTATCGACTGGTACGACAGCTGGCCGGAGGAGGCGCTGCAGATGATAGCCAAGATGACGTTGGTGGACGTTAATGTACCCTCCGAGGAGATCAAGCTGTCCATCATGGATACGTGCCAATACTTCCATACAACAGCGGCGCGTGCCACACGTGAATTTTGTATTTCGACTAGCAGACACATCTATCAGACGAATGCATCGTTTATAGAACTCATACGCTCCTTTCAGACGTTGATCGAGCGTAAGCAGCGCGAGACCATGCAGGCCAAAATGCGCTACATTGGCGGCCTAGATACACTAGCCGTGGCCGCCGCAGCTATATCCATTATGCAGCGCGATCTAAATGCACTGCAGCCCAAGCTGGTTGCACTGGCTGAAGCTTCGCGCAAGATGATGATTGAGATAAGTAAGGAGACGCTGGCAGCCAATGCGGCCGCGGAGCAGGTGAAGCGCGACGAGGAGGTTGCCAGCGTACAGGCGGAGGCGGCCAACAAATTGAAAGGCGAGTGCGAGAAGGATCTGGCCAAGGCCATACCCGTGCTGGAGGATGCACTGGCTGCGCTGAATACGCTCAAACCGGCGGATATCACGTTGGTCAAGTCCATGAAGAATCCACCGCCGGTCATCAAGCTGGTCATGGCGGCTGTGTGCGTGATGAAGGGTCTTCCACCAGAACGAATACCGGATCCGAGCAGCGGTAAGATGATCAACGATTACTGGGGACCCAGTAAGCGCATATTGGGCGACATGAATTTCCTGCCGTCACTTAAGGAATTCGACAAGGATAATATACCCGCGGAGACGATCAAGCGCATACGCAAAGAGTTCATACCAAACAAAGATTTCGATCCGAAGATTGTGGCAAAGGCTTCGAGTGCAGCGAAGGGTCTGTGCCAGTGGATCATTGCCATGGACATGTACGATGATGTGGCCAAAGTGGTGGCCCCAAAAAAGGCCAAACTTGCTGCCGCCGAGAAGGAATACGCAGATACCATGGCCTTTCTGGCTGAGAAACGTGCCATGGCCGCTGCGCTGGAAGAGAAGGTGGCCCAGTTGAACATTGAACTAGATAAAGCCAATCAGGAAATGAAACGCACCGAGGAACATGCAGAAAGCTGTCGCAATAAGTTGGTGCGCGCTGAGGCACTCATCGGTGGCCTCGGCGGCGAGAAATCACGCTGGAACAAGGCAGCCGATGATCTGCAGTCGCTGTACGATCATCTGCCGGGCGATGTGCTCATCTCC
>JBANCZ010000587.1:0-32794 GCA_037040025.1 Sphaerogastrella javana
TGATGTTGATGATGTTGATGATGTTGATGATGTTGATGATGTTGATGATGTTGATGATGTTGATGATGTTGATGATGTAGATGATGTTGATGATGTTGATGATGTTGATGATGTTGATGATGTTGATAATGTTGATGGTGATGTTGATGATGTTGATGATGTTGATGATGTTGATGATGTTGATAACATGAAGGTGATTTTGATTATATTAATGGGCAGTCGTCTGGCTGTTGATATTACGGCTGGACTTGTTTGAAAGGTACCTTTAACATTTTTCCGTTTTTCAGTTCTCTGGAAATAAATTTAAAACAGCTCAAATGCTTGTTGCCATTTAACATTTTTGTTTGGCCAAAAGTCAGGTGCTACTGGCACACACACACACGCACACCTGCACACCAGGACAGCAGAACAGCAGAACACCAGAGTAAACCATATGTGTATGGGCATTGGTAGGTTGGGAGGGCGTCGCGGAGGGGCTTTGGGCACATGTAGGTAGAAAGTTTTGCCAGTGGAGTACTTAGCATTTGTATTTAATTTTCATTTTGCATTTGAACTTTTTGGTCTTACCAACCGCTGGGCAAACATGGTCCAAAAGCTTTGGGGCGTATTAAGGCACGTAGCAACCGCATTTGTGTCTGGGTCTGGATGTGAGTGTGGGTGCAAGCAATGAGGGCGTATGGGCGTATGGGCGTATGGGCGTATGGGCGTAGTCGCGCACAGTTAAGCACTAAGCACAGTGGGCGTACAATGCCGCACACACCCACTCCCACACACACACACACACACACACACACAATTGTTGCCATGTAACAGTTTATGTGTCATAAAAACTAGTTCCCATTGAATTTTCGCACAGCATGAAAGCGACAGGTGGACTCCAAGTGAGAGTAGAGATTGTGCCAGGGCTGCGGTGTGAGCTGCCCCAGTGTTTTGTTGGGCGTTCTTGTCCTCGGTGTGGGGCTAGAGGTTAGAGTTTCGAGGTCGTATCGGGCAGCTGGTATAAGAGAAATCATCTGAGCTGGTGCCGGCTAAAACCCAACGACAGTTGGATAAATTATTTCACTGTGTCTTTGTGTCTGTGTCTGTGTATGTGTTTGTGTGTGTGTGTGTGTGTGTGTGTGTGTGCTGATGCGTATGCGTATGAGATGTTACGTAGAGCATGTAGAGGCATGCAAAACATTTCAAAATGTTAATTAAATTTTTCGTGCAGTTCGAAACTAATTGGCCACAGCACTGTGCACGTATTAGCCAAGAGAGAGAGAGAGAGAGAGAGAGAGAGAGAGAGAGAGAGAGAGAGAGAGAGAGAGAGAAATACAGACAGAACTAGAGAGAGAAACACATATACATTTTTTTAAGCTGGCTTCTTTTATTTGTGCATAGGTTATTGTGGCCATTGTTGTTTTTGTTATGCGGAAATTTGCTTACAGCATCCGATTAATTTATTGCCATAATTTACCTATGGAATTTATTTTAATTGTTTTGCTCTCCCTCTCTCTCTCTCTCTTGCTCTATGGCTGTATTTGTTGTTGTTGCTAGGCCACAAAGTATTATGAAAATTAACAATTGTTATTTTTATTATTATTAGTCTCGTTGTTGTTGTTGTTTTTGCTCTACTGTTATTTTTGGCTTTCAATTACCCTGCAGGCATGGAGCCAGCCACATTATTTGCAACTAGTATTCACATTATGGTGGCCAGCTGTGCAAAATTCCTAATAAATTAATTTAATGACAATTTATGCCAAAAAGTTCAAATGCATAAGTATCGATATTATCGAAGTTTATCAATCGTTGTCTAATGCAGCGAAACTATGTCTAATAATCTATGGCAAGTATGCGCATTATTCAATTCAAGTCAATGAGCGACTTGAATTTACAAATCTCAACATGCAAATGTAGTCATCTATACAAATATAATGAAAAATCTTTATTTTTCCTCCTACATCAATAATATCCCCTTCAAAGTAATCCCCATCCGATAAAATACACGTATGCCAACATTTTTCCAATCCTCAAAACATGCCAAATAGTCCCTTTCCGGGGTTACCATCAGCGCCTGCTTCGATTAAGCTTTTATCTCCTCAATTGATTCGAAATGCGTTCCTCGGAGTAGCTTCTGGAGTAGCCAGAAGTTACACGGAGTCAATTCAGGCGAATACAGTAGATGCGGAATTTTATGCGTTGAATTTTAAAAGAAAATGCCACGAAGAACAAGTGCAAAATTGAGCGTTTTAGGTACCAAACAAGACTGGACTTTGCGTATGACCAAATGGTCTTTCGAAATTGTTTTCACAGAATCTTCTGATATTCCGATCATATCAGTAATGTCTCTAACAGTCAACCAACGGTTTTTGATAACTATTTCCTTCACTTCATTGAAGTGTTGTTCATCTGGTGCCGTCGATGGTCTTCCGGAGCATTGTAAGTTATCAACACGTTCTCGACCCTCTCTGAAGTCTTTGTATTACCTATAAACATTTTTCTGGGACATGGTAGAATCACTAAAGGGCGTCTCTACTCAAATCAGACATTGTAAAAATTAAAAAATTTACTCTTCGTCGTTTGGTAAACACAAGCGTAAATGTATTACCGATAATGACATTAACATGAAGTTTGGCCCAAATATTATTTACAGTCCTGCCAACTTAAGAAAAAAGAGCTAGCCTGAAATGTGAAGCCCGCGAAGATTAAATTCGACTTTGCTCACAGTAGTATATATTGGTATAGTCTATATGTTATAACTGCGATTGTAAAAATGTTGCAATTTAATGTGAAATTTGTTCAGTTTTTGTAACATGTTCGAACAGCACCTGGCAATTTTCCACATTTTCATTTCGATTTCTTACAATGTCTATTTCACTTTCTCTCTCCCTCTTCCTGTGTTTTCTTCTCGCTCTGCATAAACTGCGATTTTGTGCCATTTTACACTGAAAGTTAATTATTTTTATGATCGGAAGTTTCGTTGACTTCAATTAGAACAAGTGGCCCTCTCGGACAGCAGCTGCATGAAGCCTTGCCCGTGCTCCTAGACGTACCATGGCTTTAGAGCTATGGCCGTAACCGTAGCCATTGCCTTGGCCGTTGGCATTGGAATTGGCATTGGTATGGGCGTGGGCGTAAGTGTGGGCGTGGGCGCCATTAGCTAGCACTGGCTGTGGCTGCAGGTGAGCTTCCTGCTGCTGCTGCTGCTGCTATGGGGCTGTTTCTTTGGGTCTGGGTCATTACCTGCATGTTTGTTGTTGGCCATGTTTGTATTTCTTGGCACATTGTTGTTGTTGGTCAAAGGCTTTTTATTAGTTTTTCGTTTATTCGCCAGCTGCTTTAACTTTTCCGGTATGTGAATATGTGTGTGTGAGTCTCTCTCTCCCTGTGTGTGTGTGTGTGTGGCACTTTGCCACTTCTGTGCCGCCTTGCCACACAGTTTGTGTAATTTCTTTATATTTGTGGCTTTTATTACAGTCAAGCCAACAGGCTGAACTCCAAGTCTGAGTCCGAGTCTGAGTCTCAGTCTGAGTCTGGGTCTGGGTCTGGGTCTAGGTTCCAAGACTCAATCCTTCGCATTGTGTGGTAATATTCCACTCTTCTGCACCCCACTTACCCTATCTCTTCCACTCTCTTGACATGCTGTTTGGCTTTCTTCTGTTGTTGGTTTTGCTAATTTTTATTTATGTTCTTAAATGTTCCCTGTCGTGCCAACGGGCCACGCATTTTTATTAATTTTATTTCTGTGTGATTATTGTGATTAGTTTGTTGGTCACCGCCCAGGCGACGCCTTCTCTGTCTCACTTTTACCCCTCACCCTATACCCTACACCCTACAGCCTATCCACACACAGAGCCCACTTTGCCACTTTCTAGTTGAACACCTTCAACATTTATATTTGTAACTGTTTGTGTTTCTGTTTCTATTGCTCTTGCTCTCCCTTTTTCCGGCTTTTACGTTTGTTGTTTTTCTTTCTGTCGTTTCCTTTTTGTTTTTATTTATTTGGGCGACGACTTCACCAAAGTCATTTTCATAAATTTTGGCACAATTTTTTTTTCTTCTTCTAGGTTTTTGGTTTTTTTTTTTTCGGCTGTTTAGTTGCGAGGAAATTGGCGTCCATAAAACAGACGAGGCTTAATTAAGAGAAATTTGTTGAAAAGCATTCAATGTCCACTTGGTTAGCCCAAATGCCCAACACCCTTAGCCAAAACTTCTCCTACACTTTCCGGTAACAGATTAATGGCACACACATATTGCGTTTTCTATTTTGGCCAGGCATAGCTAATATTGTAATCTATGATGTATCATTTTAGTGTAGAACAAAGCGTTTAAAGCCAATTTTAATCGAAATAATTCTTGTGAAATTTTACAACAATATTTTGATTGAATTTATATACATATAATATCTATAATACCTAGTATAGTACGATTATTATATTTCAATATCTTAGAAAGGAGGCAAAAGTTAATTCAAATATAATAGCTGTATTAATTCCTGAGCTTTAGTTTTAACCCACACTGCCTTAGTGGTTGGGGCACTCGAGCTTTACCGGGGCATACGAAAATGTTATGCTATTACCTTGACCAAGGCGTGCAAATTATGCCAAGAAATATCTTGGTAAATAAATAATGATAAACTCGACCTTGCTCACCTGGGATGTGCACCTTTTTTTAGACCCTTTACTTGTTAATTCCTGCAAATTTTCTGCTCATCTGTCAGATGAGCGTAACTAGAGCTCCTTAGATATGTACATATGTACATATTCGTACGGCTGTGTGGGTGAGTGTGCCTGTGTTTGTATTTGCGTACATATTTACAGTTAAGTTGGTTCATTTGAGTGTCATTCGGTCGTTTAGTCGGTCAATTGTTTATTGCCTCATTTACTCATTCATTGGCTCATCGAATGATTTATGTGCTTAAACGACTTCAACAAGTTGCGCCACAATTTAGTTGTGTAGCCATGTTAGTGTGTGAGTGTGTGTGTGTGTGAGTGTTTGTGTGAGTGTGTTTTTGTGTAAGTGCATGAAGGTAGCAAGAGTTAAGAAGCCTATTTTCGAAAGTAAATCGCTTCAATTTCCACCTATCAACATGTCTGCCGTATATTCCTATACACATGCCCAGTTTATCGTTTCCCCTTTTCTGTGAAATTCTCGTTTGCTCTCTCTTTATTCCTTTCTCTATATTTTCCTGTTACTTATGCAACTCTTTCTCTATGTCTCTCTCTCTCTGTCTCTCTCTCTGTCTCTCTCTGTCTCTCCCTCTCTATGTGTGTGTGTGTGTTGAGTGGGCTCTTGAGCGGCACAACACTTCCGGTTTGCACTTGTGTGCGAAAAGCCTTTCAGCCGTTGAGTGTTTGTTGTGGCAATGCCTTGGCAGGCGCATTTACTGCAGTCAACTACCTCAGCC
The DNA here is from genome assembly GCA_037040025.1 of Sphaerogastrella javana. Classification (NCBI taxonomy): domain Eukaryota; kingdom Metazoa; phylum Arthropoda; class Insecta; order Diptera; family Drosophilidae; genus Sphaerogastrella; species Sphaerogastrella javana. Next base: position 5,387 of record JBANCZ010000587.1, read on the forward strand.
CAAGCTCCGGTACAGATTGAGATACAAATAGAAGAACAGCTACAGCTATAGATACAGCTACAGATACAGCTACAGATACAGATACATATGTGCAAATAAAAATACAGTTAGGAATACGGATACTAACAGAAGGACATCAGACTTATATGCATGCGTGTGTCTAGCACCGTGTATACAAAATATGTGTGCATTGCTTCAAGAAGATGCATCATCCAGCTACCCTGTAATAAAACCCGCAACATCAAGAGTGACAAAGTCGTATAAGACTCACATACAGCACAGTAGACCCTATCCCATGTGCATATTTTGCTTAGGGTAGAAGCAACAAAAACATGACGTCTGCCACATGTTAGTGCCTTCCGCTACGATCGCACGCACGTGCCGTGGCTCCGACTTCGACTAATGCAAACCACACAGAGCATGCAACCACTAACAACAATAAACTAGGAACACACACACCCGCACACACACGAACATAAACAACAACTTGGAATGCATACAGAGATTGCAATGTTTACTTTGACGTCTGCTGCAACAAAATTCAACACTTGTGTGGGTCAGCAGGCGCAGAGGGTAGCTTCGCATTGGTCGAAGGGTTTGGTACAGTGGTTACAAACTTATTCTTCTGCAAGGGGGAGGGGGGGGGCTGACATTTACTCAAGCATTTACTATTTGACTATACCGGTAGTGAGGGCTTGGCCAAAGTTTGTCTGTTTTTCGCATGATTCGATGCTAAGGTCTGTAATAGTTGAAACTATATATATATATATATAACTATGTATATATAGTTTTATAGAGACGGTATAGTTATTGTGCCTCATCAGTGCAAGTTTTATGCGTGCGTAACAGTATAATAGCAATTTGTTTTCATTTTTGATCCACTTGCACTGTTTAGCAGAAGAAGGTCTAAAGTATAAGACTTAAGCTGTTAGTACCCATTTTGAAAAGTGCCAGTCCTTATGTGCCCCACGTAGTTGATTGTGATGTTTGGTGGTGTTGATGGTGCTGTTGGTGTTGATGGTGTTGATGGTACTGATGGTGTTGCGGTAGTGCCAGAGTCAGATTTTCCTACATGCCACTCACTGAGATGATTTGGCAAACAGTTTTCAAAACGGATTTCCTGGCCCCAGACCATATTCATTATGTGCCAACATTAGGCACGCACTCAACCACCCATTCCTACACTGCTAACCCTACGGTCTTTCCATTTCTGTCAATCCCATCCACAATTTGTGGCCCTGTCCCATCGTCGAACAGTTAAGCAACTTCTATTACCATCAGCATCAGCATCAGCATCAGCATCTCCATCAGCATCAGCACTAGCTCAATCCGGAGAACGGCTCTAAGGTATGGTAGAGCAAATGATGTGCTCTTAGGATTTGACATAATCGATTGCATTGAGTACATTTGGCTTATTGTTGTTGTTGGTTTTTGGTATTGTTTTTTGTTGTCGTCCCTTTCCCCATTTGATCAAGCACCTTTCGTGTAAGCCTAACCAAATTCCATACCGATTTCCAACTCGTTTTTTCGTCATTTCCATTGACCATTTGAAAAGGGGCACTCTGGAAAATGCATGATATGTAGGAAATTGCTTTTTTACTTTTGGGTCAAGGCAAAAGAGAACATGCACATCGAACGGTTTTATTGTATTTGCAAAATCTAACAAGAAACTAAGATCTATTATTGTGAATAACCCTAGAAAGTAAATTTGTTTATTGTCAGTTTGTTATATTAACAAATTATAGTATTTAGTGATTCTAAAAGAACGAGAAACCCGTATTTCAATATGTTATGTATTTTCCGATAGAGATTTGGAATGGAAATACTGTAGGGCCTGTATATTGATAAATTGAATCATTTGTAAAAAGAGTTTGTAGATAATTATCGTGATATCCTTGGAAAGAGAAAGAGCATTCAAAACTCGTAGCACTTGTGGATTTGATTTCTTCAGAATGTAATCCATTTCTTATGTCGAAGTCTCTCTCTTTCTCTTTCACATTTTGTTTTGCTCTGTGTTTCGCTTTTTTTTTCTATGAGTGTGTGTGATATTTTTGCCTATCGTTCATTTTGTTTTCTGTACGCCTCGTTTTTATTGTGGACTTAAGCGTTTTTATGGCCAATTTGACGAATGACCCCCTAAATGGGTTAAGCGGGAATAAGCTCGAGGCGACCAGCTAAACAACCGAATAACCTTACGCACGTGTTCCAACTATATCTCTCTCTTTCTCTCTCTCTCTCTCTCTTCCTCTCTCTCTTTCTCTTTGTATGTGGGTCCTTGTGGGTCGTACGTATGTTTGAGCATTTGGAGCTCGATAGGCGTCCTGGCTGGCTGCCTGTGCTTAATTTATTCGCTTGTATCGCTCATAAATAAACCAAAATTGGCCAAGCGACAGAAACTTGAACTTGACTTATTGAATTTGTTTGAGCCTGAGACTACTTCAATTGCGCCAAGGGTCCTGTTCCTATTTCTGTTTACCGTTATGCTCTTTCACTTCCTGTTTTCTTCTTTCTTTTTTTGTTTTCTCTTTTGGTTTTTGTTGCCTCTATACTTGCCCCCTTGGCCATCTTTGTATGCGACTAGACCCAACTAATTGGGATAGAAATTGTTTAAACAAATTGTTGAAAATTAGCGAAAAATTGTAATTATTGTATATTTTTTCTTTGTTTAGCCGCATTTTACAGAGGAATAACAAATGTAATTTAATCAGGCCAGCTTATGTGGCATGTGGCATGCGGCATGCGGCATTATTTGTAGTCAAGTACAGGGTATGAGTGAGTATAATCATACAAAAGCTGCATAATCATTGCGCTCAGATCGTTGGCTATTGGGGGGGGGGGCCTATATTGGGCTAGTGGGTGTATGGGCGTATGGGCGTATGGGCGTGCCACTGTGGGGCAGCCGCCTCTAATGCGCGTCTAATGGTGCAAATAAATTTCAACTAAGGAATTTTTATAGAGAGAGCCATAAAACCAAATGGCTGCCAATGCTTGCTTCACTCTATCTACCTCTCTCTCTCTCTCTCTCTCTCAGTCTCTCTGTCTCTCCGTTTCTGTCGATATTTCTGTCTCTGTCATTGGGGCTGCTTTGTTTTTCGCACTCTTTCGAGGCTGTCCGTCCGGGGCGAACGTGTGTGTATGTGCCCTTGTAACGTTAATAGCCTTAATTGAGCGTCTGTTTTACGCCTGCCACGCCCACTTATTTGTTTATTAGCGCCCAACATCAACCACCCACAGCATAGCATAAAAAACGTCACCGTGGAATTTTCATTTGGCTTCTGCCATAATAAAAACGAAACGTGAAACGTGGAATCGTGAGAGCCTCAATTACACAGCTCCATGGGCTCTCGGCTCTTGGCTCTCTGTTCTGGGCCCTGGGCTCCATTCGACCTGTGCGACTTGGGCGACTAGTCAACTTGTCGGTGGGCGTTGAGCGTTTTTAGAAAATGTGGGCGCGGTTGACGTGATGCCATGTCCCATACCCTGGCTGGCATCTATTCCGTTTAATATCCCCATTGAGATTCCATGATGCAACTGACTATTTCGCAGCACCTTCAAGTCGCATTCAGCTCGTTTCTTTTGCCAGCGACAATAAATTCCATGCCCCGAGCGCTTTTAACGATAATTTTTCTCGACCTTAAGCTTAATGAGTTGTCACCAAAGGTATGTCTGCACCGTGTACTAGATGGGAAGCATCCAGGGTGCTCCACCTTGAATGAATGAAGCCAAGTGCAAGTCTGAAATGTGAGATTTGAAATGCGAAATGAGAACATTGCGGCATAATTGGATTACGGCTTAGATGAAACTTTAAATTAACTTGATCGAGTGCTTTTTACAGACTCGTCATATCGAATGGATTTTTTTTACCTTGTGATATATTTATCTCGAACATATATTTTAAAAGGGTGATTAAAGTAAGTCTATAGATACAACATTGTAATTGATAATCGTACCAGGGTTTATGACTCTCATCTGTATAGCTTTGTATAATAAGGCATATATGCATGATTTATGTGGAATATATCCGAAGATTATTTAAGTTCATAATCTATGCTCTGCTCTCTCTCTTCACTCTCTCTCTCTCTCTCTGTCTGTAATGAGAAGTTTGCAGCTTTAAGCTGCAATTGCTGTGGCTGGTCGCACGAAAATTGAACGTGTAGCCAAAGTCCATTAACAATTTTTTTTATAGTGCAACGTTAGCAAGTTTTTTGTACTAATTTCACATAGTGCCCCTACCCAAGCACACACATACAGTCTGTCCCTCTCTCTGTCTCTCGCTCTCTCGTTTTCTTTGGTATGGTGTGTGCTCTGGTTGGTCAGGTGTAACACGGTGTCGCTGTGGTAGGGTGCCGCAATTTGCTAGTGAGTCAAATGGATTTGACCTTAGCCACAAAGACGCAAGGGCCAACGGAAAGGGGAGCTGTTGGTAGGAAGAGGGTGGAGGAGGAGGGGTAGAAGAACCACTAGCAACATGAGGGGGGAGTGGGTTGCTTTACGGTCTGGGACTGCGCTGAAATCCGGGAGCTGCGCTAATGCTTAAGCTGATTCCAGCAGACAAGCTCACATACACATGCATATACATAAGTATGTGTGTGTGTGTGTATACATGCATATGGTATATATGGAATATATACTAGATATATAGCAGACTTCATTTGGTGAGCTATGCAAGATTATTGTGCTGGGGCAGATGGCTGCTGGAGGGGCAAGGTGCTACCGGTGGTAAGGGACTTGCGCTGGACAACTGTCACGTAATGCAGCGCGGCAAGCGCATTAACACATTTACACACGACAAACACACACAGAGAGCGAGAGAGAGAGAGAGAGAGAGAGAGAGGTAGAGTGTTAGAGAGTGGGGGGGGAGAAAGAGAGGTAGACAGGTAAATAGAAACAGAAACAGAAACAGAAACAGAGAAGCAACAAACGCGACACGCTTAAAAATCTTTGCAACTTTCTTTTGCGCCAGCAGCAGTAAATTTCATTTAGCAGCCAAAAGCTACAGACAAGCCAAAAAGAGATACCAAAACAAAATATAAACAGAGAAAGAGATAGAGAGAGAGAGAAGGTTTGAATAAGCCTGGTAGGTAAAGTGAGTGCAAAAAGTGCATGGCCGCGAATTAAAAAGGTCATTTGACTGCACTTTGGGCATTCCTCTCTCTCTGTCTCTGTCTCTATGTGTGAGTGTGTGTAAATGTGTGTGTGTGTGTGTGTGTGTGTGTGTGTTTGTGTGTAATTTGGTCAGCTGTATGTGTGACATAGCAGGTCGGATAGAGAGGGATAGGTGTAGAGTTTCCCAGCGGGCGTTAGAAAGAAAGCTGCGGTGCAAATGAAATTACTTTGCAGCCCTGGCAACGCTTTTTGGCCATGCTCCAAATGAGCAGGTGGAACTGTGGTAACAGCAACAGCAACAGCAACAGCAGCAACAGTGGGACAGCGCAGTAGCGCGTGCCGAATGCGCAAAGCATCAACTTGGCCAAGGGATAGGGTCAAGCGATGGTGCTGAAGCGGATAAGGTGGTTCGGGGAAGGGTTCATGGGGTAAAGAGACTTTGTGGCAGAGTGTGGCCAGGCGATTGCAATGGCTGAGGATGCGCTTGACGTGGCAAGTTAACATTGTTGCGGCAACTAAGCAACAAAGCAACTAAGCTAAAAAAAAACTATAAAAAAAAACTAAAAAATTAAAAAACTAAGAAAAAAGAAATTCTGACAAATTCTATACAAAGATACAGTACAGTTCCGTATAATCTAATGCATATTTCCCTAAATCCAAAATGTAACTAAATGAATTTAATGAAATTTTTGTTCTCCTTTTCGTTTAATTAGAAGTCCTTAAACTCCATAGAATACTTCAGGTTCATTAAGCTATACGCCTTCAATTTGTGATACTAAAAGATAATACTAGTAGGCTACAGTTAATGGAAAGAAATGTTGAACGGTTCCGTTGAGTGTTAGTTTTCTAATGTATCTATAGGCTTGTTTTGATGTACGATACTTAATGAAATATAAATAATATTAAAAGCAATCTCAATGTGTTTTTGGTTTTCTATTTCATTCTAAGATGGAGATTAATTACGCTCTGGGTAGCTTATATAAGTATCCACAATATGTAGATATATGGAGCATACAATTGCGGCTAAAGAGGATTAATAATCGCGGCCCCAAATACGGCCCAAACGTACCCCAAAATCCGGCTTGGCTGCTGCTGCTGCTGATAAGAAATTTGCTATGTTATTAAACTAATTGAAAGGCGATAGGCGTCCTTGCCTTGCCACACCCCAAGAAACCAACTTTTTTGCCTCTTTTTTACTGTTTTTTTTTTCTTTGGTGGCTGGCTAAACGGTAGCTTATCCTTATCGCTGCCGCCACAGTCGCAACAACAACAACCACAACAACAACAATATTAAGAGGGCTCTGTAAGCCATGCAAATTGGAGATTGCGGCCCATTTGCATTCAAAGCCAAAATGCGATGACTTCTGCCGGACAGGGCGAAATGCGAAATGGCAAATGGAAAACAGCAAAAGGCAAAAGCTAATGAAAAGCAAACAATTTTCCAACCAGCCAAAGAGAAAAAAGAGGAGGAGCAACAAGCCAAAGGATCCAGACACATATCATTTATAGTGTTCGAAGATGAATCGAGCGCAAATCGCAAATGGATTCAATTATGTCAGCCGATATATCCTTTTGCCATATCGAGTCCCACACTTAAATGCCATAATTTCACATAAATAGAAAACAATTTGTCTCTGGATTTGCAGCTGAAATAGAAAATGTTTACATACTTCATTTGAATTCACTAGATGTTTTTTAATTTAACATTTTGTAGTGTTTTTTTTTTTTTGTGTTCTCAAAGGATCTTAAGTTAAAAACTCATTTGCTTTTACTCTACGCCTACTTTTCTTTCAATTTAGCCCTTTCGTCTCTTCGACCAATACTTCACCCAGTTTACATAGCTCTAAATTGAATTCCTACTCTTGGGGGTTAAGTCAACGTTTTCAGACTCTCAAACACTTTATAGTTAACATTTTTTCAGTTTTCTTTTCTTTGGTTGGTTTCTTATTTTTTTTTTTTTGGCTTTTTTGCCTTTGCCTTTCTGTCTGCTTTTGAGATTTTCCTTTTGGCCTCAGTTTTGGCCAAGTGTTTTACTTTTGCCGCTTGTTGACTCTCTTTACACACACACACACACACACACACACAATCATAATTTATTTGCGTATGTGTGTGGTAAGCTAAAGTGTAAAGTTGGTAACACGAAAAATGAGTGTTCCACAAGTCTTTGGTTTTCCACTTTGCTTTTCCCTTAACCCTAGATGGCCACACCGAATAAAACTTGAAGAAATTTCCCCTAAACAGATCTGGAAATCAGAGAGAGAGAGAGAGAGAGAGAGAGCTTACAGTTATTTGGTGTCACTTAAAAAATTAAACCTTATAATATTTAAATATTAATATTTATTTAAAATACATAAATCAATTTGCAATTCCACAAGCCATGATATCAGTTCAACATATTCCTTGCATTTTATTTAAACCTTAAGTCGTAATCGTATTAGGTGCGCAACTTAGTTCCAGCTGTTTGTCAATAGTTGGCTCCAGGAGTTAGTGGTGATATATCCAGATCGTGATAAACTGAACCTAGAAATTTAAAAAAGGAACTACGATTCGACATAACTTCATTTTGTTTATGTGACTTTGTTTTAGTTGTGTGAGTATGCCCGAGTTTTCGCCAAATATTCGTCATTTGCGAGATGTGCTGATTCTCTTCTTTCAGTCAAAGAAATCGGCGGCTGAAGCACATCGGGAACTCTGAAAGGTTTACGGAGGCTTTACCCCAAGTGAAACAACATCCCGTAATTGGTTGTGCCGCTTTATAGATGGTGACTTTGACAAAAACCTTAGAAGGAAGTGAATTGGAGATGTTACTGGATGAGGATCCGTGTCAAATGCAAGAAGAGCTTCTTTCAGCTTTAAAAGACACCCGCCAAGCCATTTTAAAGCGGTTGTAATCATTTCCTTCCCATAAAGTAGCATTTTCATCGAAAAAACAGCGAGAACTTAGTTGTGCACCTAATATTGTATAATTACCTAATTTTTAAAATTTTTTCCTGTCGAATATTGAATGATTTATATTAAAATGTTTAATTTAATAAAAAAATATGTTAAAATCTGAATTTTCAGATTAAGTATCAAAGTTCATGAATTTTACAAAAGTCCTTTCGTAACTATAGTCAAAGTTGATTCATTTTCATTAAATGCTAATGTTTATAAGTTATTTAGTATAATACGATTAACCAAATATAAACGCTAAGAGAAAATGAAGCAACTAGCTCACATTTAATTCTCTCTGTATTTTATATAGTATATACATTTCACATGTCTTTGCACCACTGTGTATATTGTGGTCTAAGTGGATTACCGTATTAAGTTTTTATTATTAGTCTTGGCCTGACTTATGTCAAGAGAGACAGACAGAGAAAGAAGGATGGAGAGAAGGAACGGATAACATCAACGCAATTGACAGTTAACAAGTATAGTATATGAGTCTGTGTCTGTGTGGTTTAAGCTTCTTATAGTTGCAAATTAAGTGAAAATACGAAAATTAGCTTAAAATATTTTTCTGCGGCCCCTCAATTCCATTTGGCAGACAAGTTTTCGAGCTGCAGCTTGAGGTTTACCATAATCCTGCGAATGTGTGTGGGTATGTGGGTGCATATGTGGCTTGCGGTTATAGTGACTGTCAGTTCATAATTAGAAATGACAGGTCCTCTTGTACTAGTGGCACAACCACCGTATGAATTGCATACATCATGCCACCGTATATGACGGTGCTCGTCGAGTGGCGGCAGGCGCAGTTTCAATCTCAAATACTCAACTGGAGAGCCATTAACTTGGCGTCGCTGCTCAAACCTCAAGACGTTCATTTTCTGGCCAAGGCATAACTTTCATTTATGAGGCTGGTCGAGCCCCAGTTCGCATATTATGAGATGTACTCACTTTCATCCACCCGCCCGCTCTAAGCGTCTCCTCTCGGTAGTTCTTGCTCATGCTCTTGCTCTATCGCACTCTCATTTGGGCTCTGTGTGTGTGTGCATGTGCATATATAAAGTTTATGAGGCACTGGCGATTGCAAAACTTTTCAACAATGGCGACAAAAGTTTCGCTTCCTGCTGATTCAACGACTGCTGCCTTGACTTGAGCTTATTTGCTCTAGTTGCTGTTGTTGCAAAGTAGCTTTTATGGCATCAGCTGCAAAGAAAATCAAGCCCAATAACTGCACACACACGACCCTAAAATACCCTGTTTTCCTGCAGTGCGATAAGTATTAAAAATAAACATGATCTTGAAGTATATGTGTATCTACATACATATGATCTTTGAGGCTTCTTTAACTTCAAAATTTCAAGATCAAACCTTTTGAAGACGCAAATAGACAAAGATTTCGAGATCGAATCTTTCGAAGACAGACAGGCATAGATTGTGCCATTTGGATTCAGTCATAATTGTGATGGTCCGGCTTGCGCATGTTCGTGAAAAGCGGGGTATCGAATAAGGTTGTAGAAACATAACGGGAACTAGAACTAGAACTTGAATCTCGAACTGGAGCTCGAACTCGAACTGGAACTGGGACTAGAACTGTAAGTAGAAACTTAAAACTAGAACAAGTGCAATGCGTTTACCTAATGACAAATTGCAATCAAAGTTGAGCACCGATGAGTAATGTCAAGTGCAACAGTAACAACAACATCATTCTCAACTTGAGGCACTGCGAATGCCATGGCTTATAAATCCCAAGTTGAACGAACTCACAAAAACACTACTCGAAATGTACACTCAACACTGACCAACGCTAGACACACTCACAAAAGCGAATCATTCAGCCGTTGAGTACCATTTGTGGCCCAACTGTCAGTTGTCATATGTCTTGGCATTGTTTTCGCAGGGCCTTCACATGGATGTCGGCATTGCAGAGGCACCGTCTGAGTGCCTTGCTACTGCATGTCTCTACACATGAAAAAATCTGTACGAGTATTAAATATATTATGTTATGTCTAAGAGACTTAATGGTGCTGCACTGGCTTCGATTCAGCTAATACGCTTCGCTTTTTTTATAATCACATACTTCCTATCCATATGGAGCCACATTCGTCCTACATAATATCTAGGGGGAAATGTTCTATAAGCATTTTGAGACCCTTAACACAGAGTATTTGTATTTTGGGGTCTAACCATTAGCGAAGACACATTTACAGACTCGAGAACACAAGTACAGAAATTCTGTCATAGATACGTAGGCTTAAAGCTGTCAACTGGGCTGCCTTGTGCCTTTTCTTGTCTTTGTTGCCAACCCTCAGTGCTTCTCCCTCTTACTGACTCTCTCTCTCTCTCTCTCTCTCTCTCTCTGTCTCTTTCTGTTTCTCTTTCTTTCTATCTTTCTGTCTCTCTATTAAATTTGTGCCTGTGCTATGTTCATGCTTGTCATTTGTTTGCAGCTTCTCTATTAGCCGCATTTTAATTCAGTTACTTAAGTTTAGTGTGAACACAACAATTTCATACTTGACGACACACGCACACTCACACACTGATACACACGCATACACACACTCACTCACACTCACTCACACTCACTCACACACACTCACATTAAGGGAAACATTTTGACACAGGCTCACAGAAGGCTAAGGGCTAAAGGGGCGAATGCGCAATGTCTATGAAAACTGCTGCAATTTGAAAATTTGCTTAGTAAGCCTCGAGTGTCTCTTCACTCTGTCTTCCCCTTTGATCCATCTTTATCTCCTTCTCTCTTTCGCTCTGCAATCCCAATTTTCTTGTTCCCTTCTACAGGCTCCCTCATTCTCCCCCTTTCTATAACTGTCACTCCCTGTCTTTCTGTCTCTCTCTCTCTCTCTCTCTCGGTCTCTGTGTGGACATGGACTGCCCGTTAGGCGGTTGCCGCATTGACCTCACATTGTCAGAGCTTGGCTGACACGCCCACACAGCAGCCACCGCCCCTGCCGCATGTGCTTTGTGCTCTGTGGTCAAAGGTAAAAAGTTTTGTCAAATTGAAAATGTTTACTGCTTCGTACTTTGCCGTTAGTTTCTCCACAGAAAACACCAGAGAGTGTAAGAGACAGAGACAGAGATAGCGACAGGGAGAGAAATAAAGAAAGAGAGAGAGAGAGAGAGAGAGAGAGAGGGAGAGAGAGAAAGAGAGAGAGAGAGAGGGAAAAGGTGGAAGAGGCTAAAACACACAGTACTCAGGGCTCAGTCGCTCGGGCGGTAAAAACATCTTAAATTAGATACATTTTATCGCTATACATGAGCTGCCATTACACACACACCAAAACACACTCACACACACTCACATACACTCACACACACTCATACACACACACCAACGCACACTTTAAGACACTTGCAGCTGAAGAAGCTGTGAAAAGTTTTGAGAGATATTTATTACAGGACACTTCATGTGCAGCAGAAAGAACACTTATATCCTGAATATACTTTCTATGGCTATAAGTGAGTATGTGTGTGAGTGTCTGTGTGTGAGTGTGTGTGTGTGAGTCTACTGTCAACAAGCATTTAATTTGATTTTAAATCTCACACGAAAAGTAAGTTTCGAATTTTGGCTTTTCTATTAGCAACTTTAATGGGTAAACGAATGGACAGACACACTCAAACTCACACACACACACACACACACACACACACACACCCAAACACATTATTGTACACATATGAATGCATTCATTAGGCATTTGTAACTATTACGTATTCATTCGCAGTTGGAACTCAGGCAAATGCACTTCAGTTAATGCATTCATATGCTTGAGTATTCAATTTTATTCCATATACCAAACCTTGAAATGTCATTGATATATATTCAACAAACTAATGCCAAGTGCTAAAAACATTACGTTAAGTTTGTTTATGTTTGTTAGAATTAAATATTCAAGGGTATCTTCCAGTCGTGCCATTTAAAAGCTTAGTTTAACGATCGAAATGCGTCTGAGCACAATATTAGCAGGGCAACTGCATTAGCATTAAACAGGTCTAGCTTCAAGCTATTTAAATGCAATTTTCATGGTCTTAACACACATACACACACACACACATATACACATACACATACAAATACTCATATGTATATATATATGTATATATGTGTATATATATATGCATATGTAAGCGTCGCATCAACGTCATGCAACATAAGCAGACATTACAGGTTGCTGCACACTGAGCGTCAATCAAATGCAGAAGTTTAACTGCAATTGGCAGTAGATATGTCTGTCTCTCTCTTTCACTTTCTCTCAATCTCTCTCTTTCTGTCAATCTTTCTACCTCTTTCATGTGCGTGATAATGAAATTGCCGCTGCATTAGGAGGCACAAGGCAAAATGAATCTCAATCTCATTCTGTATATTTTCCCAATTCGCATTTTCATTTCCATTCAGCAAACCCATAGCTATAGCTATAGCTATATAGGTATAGGTGCATATAGAGATGGTACGACTAATCATATAATGTACAATAATCGATTATTAATCTAAAAATTTCGATTTAATCGAATCGAATGAAGTATAATGTAAGTAATCGGAAGGTTAAAATTAAATAATCGATTAATTGATTTTGTTGTCATCCTTAGGTATATATACTATGGATATCTCTACATATTCTACTCTGTCTGTCTCTCTCTTTCTCTCCTTCTCTATCTCTTTCTCTCTCTCTCTCCCTCTCTCTCTCTCTCTCTCTCCCCCTTTCTCTCCGTCTCCTTCTCTTTGGCTGTGTATGGCATTCGCATTGCGTATGCAAATTGAACTGCAGTGCTAGGCAAAAATGAAATCAAGCGCCGCCTGTGTCTAACTGTTGCAAACATTTCTGCTCAAGTGGCAACTGGCATTCACTTGCAACCTGCCTGATGCATGCTACCTGCTGCCTGCCACCAGCCACCAGCAACTTGCCACATCCAGCTTGCTTATGCTACTCCTCCTGCTGCTGCTGCTGCTTCTTCATCTTATTCTTGCTTACGACGAAACAATGGGCGCGTTGTCAGCAGAAAACTTCATCGACACGTGCCCAGCACGGGGGGGGAGGCGTGCAACGGGGCGTGGCAGCTGTAGCAGAAGAGTTGCACTATAAAAATGCTAAAATTATATAGAGCAGCAGCCAAAGCGACAGGCAACAAGCGACAGCCACGCAACGCCGCAAACTCATCATCAACAGCAGCAACAGCAGCAACAGCAGCTACTAACAACAACTAGCAAAAACTGCCTGCACGTACACTTAGTTCATATACTGTACTATCGTAGTATGTGTGTGTGTGTGTGTGTGATGGCAGAGTGTGGGGACTGTCACAAGTGGCAAGTGGCAAGTTGAAAAGATTATGCTGCAAGGTAAATATAACTAAAGTCGAGGCAAATGATAGTCCCGCAGCTGATGAAACTCCCATGACCTATGCAAGTCCCTAACTATATAAATAATACAAATTAAATATCATATATATACCAAATATATATATCATTCACCTATCACCTTTCGCTTTGACTTTCTAATGCAATATTATAGAGCAAGGCAAAGCATTTAAAAAAATTATATAATTAAATCCCTACCATCAATATTTAAATTGTCTTTAATTAATTAATTATTATACTTGAATTATGCTTAAATTAATTAACAATTTGTTAAAGCTCTTCATTCGCTGAACTGAAATTAAGCTATCAAATTTAAAAACAAAACATGTTGCTGCATGTCATTAAAAAAATTCTAAATAATATAAGAATAAATATTATGACATTTCGCTACCAATTCTGCAGTATTAAAACAGTTGTTTATTTTTTGTTTAATATATATTATAACATTTGAGAATTGTAATTTCATTGTATGTGAACTCGAATCCCTTTTTAGTAAGTTATTAGATTCTGATAGCTGATCTCGGGCAGAAGCTACGAAGACCAGGCATACCCCCATGATATACCTACTATATATGCTTTTATATGATTATATGATTATAAATCATGCTCATACTTAAATTTAGTATATATATATAAGCACAACTCATGTGAGAAGGGCCTGAGCTGCTGCTGCTGCTGCTGTTGCTGTTACAAGTTGCAGGGCCAAAAGCTAATGTATGCACAGTTTATGTTGTGACAAGGCGCTGTTACCTCGCTTGGCGCCTACACAAACACACACACACACAAATAGAGCACACCTGCGACACACTCAAACACACACACACACACACTCAAACACACACACACACATGTAGTGCAGTACAGTTGGCGCGAAAGAGAAAGTTAAATTAAAAATGTCAAATTGCATACATTTAGGAGCTAATGAAATAAGTTAAGCGACAACAACAACATCAAGAACAACAACAACAACAACTACAACATCTGCAATGCATGTGATGCTATCTCACTCTTTGCAACACCCTCCCTCTGTCTCTGTCGCACTCTGTCACTCTCTCTCTCTCTCTCTCTCTCTCTCTCTCTCTCTCTCTCTCTCTCTCTCTCTCTCTGTCTGCACTTCGCTTTCGTTTGCATTGCAATTTGAATTAATTTGACTTTTTTATGAACTTTAAGTATGCCAACGTCAGCAGTGGCATTGCCACATGTTTTTTCACTTGCTTACTTATAGTATATATTTTTTTTTTGTGCTATTATTAGTATAGTTCTAGTTGTGGTTATGTCTTTGTATGTGTGTGTGTTACTCATTTAGTTTGTATTCAGCTTGTGGCAAGTAATATGCCAACTGCTGCATGTGAATGAGTTGCTGAGTTATGTTAATCAAAAGTGCGAATACGCGAACAAAAACAAAAAAATATACAACAAAAAAATATAGTTGATATCGATACACTTGTATAACATACCCTACATATACTAGATACTATATGTGCTTACAGTACGTGCTTATCACGCCATCTCTTCTAAAGCTGCCTTATCTTGTCTATTGTCCTGCCACAGCAGAGACACAAAGGCAGAAACAGAGAAAGAGATAGAGGCAGGAAGAGAATCAAAGGCTGTCGAAGGGGTAGAGTTGTGTAGACCATCGTATATATATACATGTATATACTGTACGAGCTATGCATCCTATCTTTAACAATCTGTATATCAATCCATCTACTTAGTTGCCTTGGCCACGCATCACATGTTGGTAATAATAGTAATAATAATAATGTTGTGGATAGGTCAACTTTAGCTGAGATGCATGCATGCACCAAAGGCATACACTGAGCGAAATGTTGCATTGATTTAGGTACAATATCATCATCTATAAACCCTCCAAAGAAAATTATAACAGATTCCATAATTTACAAGATATATGTGTTTTAGGCATACACTGAGCGCAAAGGTGCACTTATTTGTGTGCAATATCATCATCTATAAACCCTCCAAAAAAAATTATAACAGATTGCATAATTTATAAGATATATATATAAATTTCTTTGTGAATAGAATCGATTGTCAAGGCGAACTTAGAGTCTTCATGTTAAATAAATGGATTTTAATTGAATTTCCATAAAATATTCATTACTCAAAGTCATCGATACTACTTTATTATTAGTTCCACCCGCCTCTTATCTTCTCGAAAATCTACATTTTCTATTTTTGGTGACAGTGTATGGTTTAGATATACGTATATATTTATATAGTATATTCTACAGCTTCCACTAGTGTGGCTCTTCTGCTATTTCTATACTGTCATTCGCCTTCGATTGGCGTTGATTGTTGTTGACTTTGATTTTTGCAATTTGGTTTCGATTTATTTCATACGACGAACACATCACACTATCCTTATACTATATATCCCCCCTATAGTGTACTTTATATGTTTGTGTACTACATACATTTGTTTGCCTGTTTATATGTGTCTTCCAGGTCACTGACATTGCTGCCCACTGTCCACTCACTGTTCACACATTGTGCCCACTGTGAATACCCCCTCGCATCCAATTTTCTCACTCTGCTCCTTTGATGCTCAAATTCTAATTTTGTGCATTGGCTGAGATCCTGTGTGGCATACGTCCTTGTATTGATGTTGCAGGAAATTTGAGTGAATATCACAAAATATATTGACACATGCGGGTTCCCTGATTTAATATAGACATGTGAGTATCTCTGTATGTGTGTGTGCCTCCAAGTATGTGTGTGTGTGTGTGGCATGCGACAGGCAACTTGAAGCGTAGCCAATTGCACATTTAACATTTTGCCAATGCCCGCATTTCCAAAATGCTCCAACATTCCGCGCTCGCATATTTCTGTACAGTTTAATGACCGGTAGCAGCTAGTAGACAACGGCTATAATTGGTTTATAGAACTTGTTAAACATTATAATTCTATTTTATACCTTGTGAGATCTTTAAGATTTCAACTTCAGCGTTGCTTCAAAAATTGTATCTATACTTTGCTAAAACTCTTCCTGTTTGACTTTTTCATATTCCTTTTCCAATATTTCGAACTTGCTTTATACAGTCTGCATTTTTATGCATATTTTTCAAATTCTATATAATATTGTCTATATATAAGTTTATGTGTATTTCATATTATTTTAGGCAATGGTTTTTGTTTTTGCAAAATCTCTCGTACTCATACATTTGTTATGCTTTAATACTTGAAATTCTTAAATTGATAACATAAATAAACTTTATTACTTATAATAACATACAAACAATTTCTCTTATTTTCTTTAATTTTCTATAATTACATATATATATATTTTTTTTTGTAATTTTAAACACATGAAAGGAATTATAAAATGCAATCAATAGTAACTTTTCCTTTTTGTATTCGGAATCATATTGAATTGTTATTATTCATGTTTGTTGTTGTAACAATAGCAAGTTACTATTCAAATTGTTGTTGTTTTTGTTGTTGCTGTTGATGTTTCTGATGGTCCCAATCATAAACAGGTCAAGAGCTTTTGGATGCTACCGCCTTCTGAAATTTAGCATTGAGATGTCAATCATCTCACAAATGCTAAACCGAACTGGAAATAATGTGGGAGAAGATGTTCGAGTGAGAGCATTGGGAACCACAAAGAGAGAGAGAGAGAGAGAGAGGACATCAATCTTTGTTCATGTGTGTGTGTCCAAGCGTATGAGTGTGTGTGTGTGTGTGTACAGTGTTAATATAAAACGCAATCAAAATCAAATCAAATGAAAATTATTTTGAGTTGTTTTGTGTGCTGACAACTTCATTATGTTTGCATTGCTTTGCCATATACGCTCTGTGTTTGTCCAGCAATATGGCCAATACACACCCTAAAGCCTCACACACACACACATTCACACACACACACACACACACATACACTCTCATACACTAAAGCTGGCCGCACATTAAAAGCTACCAGAGCAGCCGCAAATAGAACTAATTTGATGTGTGAACAAGAAGCATGAAGAGCGTAGCAACAGCCCCAAGGAGCAGGGGGCAGATGATGAGTTGTGGGCGTGGTGGGTTTGGGGCATGTTATGGTCTTTAATATCAGACAAGATGAACACCAATGACTCAGTTCCAGGGTAGGGGAGATGGTCCAACAGACAAACATAGAAACACAACTTCTATTTGATTGGCAGACGGAGGCGGACGAGTGATAAGCCAAACTAACAGCGACAGCAGCATGTATCTGTATCTGTATCTGTATGTGTGTGTGTGTTATGATTTTGTGATATATGCCGCATTAATTCAATTTGATAAGAATAGGCAGACAGTTGGATGCCAGCAGAAATTTCATTGGAATTTCGATAAACTCGAAAATCTGTCGCACAATACCGTCCATCGTTCACTTCACATCGATAGCATTGTGAGCCTACAACAATATGGCCAATTCACAGCCAATAACAGCATCAACAACACCAACAGCAACAATAACAACAACAATAACAACAACAACAACAACAGCAACAACAACTACAATAATAACAATAAATATAATAACAATAAGACACAGAACAATAACATTAATATTGTTAGCTGCTCATGCTGTGATTAAAGCACACACAACTCTGTAGCTCAGTGTATGCCATTTATAAGCATGAATATGCATTAATATCAATACTATTTCTTATGGCTTATAAACAAATGAATTTAAATCATTTGACTAAATGCTCAAATTGGCTAATACACCATAGAACAAATTAAATTCAAATTGAAACATTTTGCAGCAATTCTACCATATGCCTCAAATTGATGTCCGACCAAAGCAGCCAAAGATTCTAATCAAATGAACTGTGCTGTGTACACAAGTCTTTGTATTATACACACACGATTATATACATATACATATACATATACATATACATATACATATATATATATAATC
This sequence comes from Sphaerogastrella javana, assembly GCA_037040025.1. Taxonomy (NCBI): domain Eukaryota; kingdom Metazoa; phylum Arthropoda; class Insecta; order Diptera; family Drosophilidae; genus Sphaerogastrella; species Sphaerogastrella javana. Next base: position 23,701 of record JBANCZ010000587.1, read on the forward strand.
AATGATGTCTGCTAACCATAAACAAGACATCAGCTTGAGTTATCCTTACGCTCATTACATTTGGATTAACATGTTAATAATATGTGTGGACCTCTGTGTGACTAGACATATTGCGGTCACACATACCTCTACATATACATATATATATATATATATCTATATCCTAGTTGGCCAGATTTAGTGTACGAGTGTTATGATTCTTGTATGTTTGACAATCTTCATAAGTGTCAATTAAATTGGCATTGTCAGCCCAAAGACCCATTCGGTATTTGTAGCTGTATCTGTAAATGTATCTGTATTTGTATCTGCATCTATATCTGTGTATGTATCTGTATATGTAGTATCTGTATCTGTATCTGTGCATGTATCTGTATTTATATCTGCATCTGTATCTGTATCTATATCTGTAAATGTGCCTGTACATGTATCTATATGTGTATCTGCATCTATACTTGTATCTGTATCTGAATCGTGTCTGTATCAGAAAATGTATCTTTCTGTATTTGTATCTGTATCTGCATCTATATCTGTATCTGTTTCTGTATATGTATCTATAACTGTATATGTATCTGTAAATTAATCGGTATCTGCATGTCTGCCTATATCTGTATCTATATCCGTATCCTATGATTCGAACGGAGTTCAAAGTACAAGTCGTCTGTCTGATATGTCTGGCCGTCACTCAGCCTAATGTAATTGTTTAACACACTGCTGCGCTTTATTATAAACAAATACAGCTGTACACCAACACACACACGCACACACACACACACACGCATACACACACACATGAACTGAAGCATATGCCGGCTGATGGATATGCAACCTGATTGCCTCGATTTTATTGACTGCAATGCTATAATGTGGCTTGTTTATTTGTGTGTATGTGTGTGTATGTGTGTCTGTGTGTGTGTGTGTGTGTGTGTGTCTGTGTGTCGACTCCAGCAACATGCCAATTTTGCATATGTGTGTGTGTGACTGGTGTTTTGATTTATCGAACATAGAACCGACGAGCCAAATCAATTTGCATTCCATGCAACTGCATTAGTGATGCAACAGGCCCACTGTGCGGCTGCCCACTGTGCACTGGCAAAGTGGCAGATCCTAGGGCATGGCAGCTGAAATGTAAAATGTGTGTAATGCACAATGCAAAATGTTAAATGCGAAATGTGAAATGTGAATTGTGAATTGTGAATACTCAAAATCTGTAATTCGAATCGTATCTGCATCGACTGAGACTGATAGAGGTATTTGCGCACATGGTTATACAGTCAGACAGTCAGACAAGCGGACGGACAGACAGACAGACAGACAGGTAGTAGTTACTCCTGGAAACGGTTATAGGTTAAGGGTAACAGTAATTGATAATCGAAGTTCAAGTTGTAGGGTTAACAGTTTCCAAAAGAGTTTTCAGTTTAGTATTCCCTTTTTTGGTGACAGAGAAGGTTTTTAAGCCTTGACACCGGCTACAGAAATTTAGTTTACTTTTTGTGTAATTTGAGCTGGCTTTGGTATTGCTCTTATATATCTTTAATATATTTAAATAATTAAAATATTTTGTAAAACAAATGGGAGATATTTAAAGTTTGAAACTTGACAAATAGAGCAGTGACACACGATATCACAGTATAACAAAGACGGAAAGAAACGTATCCCTTTCCCGCAATTATCTCTCTCTTCTTCTGCTTATATCTTTCTATTTCAATTTCCCTCTCTTTCTCTTTCCTTTTTCCTCTGTGTCTCTCTTTGTCACTCCAACCTCTATCCCTTGCTGGTGTTGCCTGTTGCCGATTGCCTTTCGGCCGAAATAGTATTTCATTTGGATAATGCAAAAGCAAAAGGATTTAAGTCAAAAAGCAGAAGCAGAAGCAGAAGTAGAAGCAAAGGCAGAAGCAATAGCTAAAGTAGAAACAAAAGCATAATGCATAATGACAACAAAAGCATGAACGAAACCAAGGACAACCAGCATCGAAATGAAGCGTGCCCAACTGACTGACAGCCAAAAGTAGAGGTAGTTAGAGGACAGAAAAAGATAGAGAGAGAGAAATAGAGAGAGAGAGAGAGAGGGAGAGGAAGATAGGGTGAAAGAATAGGAGAGAGATGAAGGCTTTGGTGTAGGGTATGAGCAGGGCCTTCACCAGGGTCTGGCAACTTTATCAGGACATCCGCTTTCAGCGATTTTTAATTGCTATTGTTACAGTTTATTGTTTTATTATGGAGGCCAAGTGAATGAATGGCCAGAAAACCCAGACAGAGACCGCCTCAAAGTGATAGACTGAGATAAGAGACAGAAACTGATAGTGTTTGAGAGAGAGAGAGGGAGAGAGAGAGAGAAAGAGAGAGAGAGAGAGAGAGGAATTGTGAGATTGCTTCTGGTGCAAGAAAACCATGCTGAATTTTCATTTATTTTCTTTGAGCTTGGCGAGCTTTTTGTTTAAAATAAATAAGCAAAACAATTAGCGCAATTTATACCAAAGCTGGCACAGTTCCAGTACAGCAATTCAACAATATATTTCCTAATAAAATATAATTATGCATATATATATTATATATATGTTCACATACCCATATAATTAGATGAACTTAAATATGAGCGCGTTTATGTATTATATTCCATTACATCTAAGCCTAATGAGCAGGCTTAGTGCTTTGTTCAGGCTAAGGACTCTCGAGAATCGCGTCACAAATGACAGCAACAAATTGATATGCACTTCAGCACACACACTCCCACACTATGTGTGTGTGTGTGTGTGTGTGTGTGTGTGTGTGTGTATGTCTGAAGTAGCTTGTTAGTACTGTCTAGCTACATGTGTAGCCAGTGGTCAACATATGTCCTGACTTTCCACCTAAGTGACAGCCAAATGCGTAACATGAAATTCTGGCCAGGCTAAGCAGACATGCGTATACTCTTCCAGAGCAATACAAATGGACAAATTGACCGATACTTTCAATTTGAATGGCCAGCCCTGTAAAAGAGGTTTTAAACTAAATTCAATTATATTTGATTGGATAGATTTGATAGACCTCAAGATAATGCATGATGCATTTTTTATTAGCTTAGTCTGTACTATATAAATGTGCTATAAATATATACCTTTGAATTTGTACTATACTTCGAATTCATTACGACTCTAAATTTATATTTTATATTTGATATTTATAGATCATATTTCAATATTAAAATTCGTTTTCTGGCTTAATATTTGCATAAGTCGCATATGCCCTGAATGTGAAGGGTATCATCTACAGGCAAACAAGTCACTTGTTATAATATATGTATGTGTGTGTGTGTGTGTGTGTGAGTGTGCAGTTGTACACATAAATAAAAATATGCTTAACAAATATAGTGAAATGAAACAGCAAAGTGCACTTCAAAGGCTGTGGTAACAACGGGCAAGAGCCATAAGAGCCGAAAACATAAGCATAAGTGCCTACTACAGCAACACCAACAACAGCAAATAACAACAACAAATAACAACAGCAACAAACAAACAGAACGATGAAGGAGAGGACGATGCCAAGTGTGGCACTACAATAATCATAAAAGCGCAAAACAACAACAGCAACAACAATCGTAATAAGAGCCACAAAAACAACAAATGACAACAAAATGCCTGAGCAGAGAATTTCAAGTTGTCGCAGTAGACCCCACACACACACACACACACACACACACACATACACTCGTCTTTGTGTGTGAGTGTGGTGCTTCACCTGCTTCAATTCCGGTTCCAGTTCTTCCCTGTGACTCGCACTTCCTTCTTGTGGCTGCAATGCAAAAGCGGAAATAATGTATTAATCCTGTTGAGGCCATATTTTTATTGCCATTGCGCCTTGGTATATACATGCCATAGCATGCCATACCATACCATAGCACACCATACCATGCCATATCATGCCATACGCTATGACCATAAACCATCTTGACAAATGTGTGTGAATCAGCTTCCCGTGTAAGAGCATTAACAGTTATTCTATCTAGATGATGAAACAAATTCTTATTACATATTATGTATTATATATGACTGGGCCAAATAGAACAACAACCATAATACATAAAAGCAACAAAACACGAAACATACAAAAAAAAAAAACATAATAAAAAGTATACGGCAGTAGGGACGGTGCCCGAAAGTAACAACCCTGTGTTTATATATTTTCGGTACAGAACAGTATCCGAAACGTAGTATTATGGTTTTTCAGAGCATATAGAATTTTCAGTGCAGTATAGTCTAAACGATAATTGATTTCGATTATCAATATCGATTATCGATTAAGTTAAGTTGCTCCTCAACTGCTTGCTTGCTCCTCACAGCTGTTAGAGCGCATCTCAGCTGTGATCAGCAGCGCGAAAGCCGCGCCAAAAAAAGCTCTCTTAGATGAGAAACAGGAAAGACGAGGAGATTCAGTCAGCTGGTGACCGAAGAAAATGCAAGAACGTGTGGGAGTCGATAAACGAAGAATTATATTATATATTGTAAATTATATGTATAAGAAATATGCATATACATACATATATAGTATATACGCATAACAGATCGGTCGTGGGTTGCATATAACCTGCCAAACTTGCCAGCGGCACAGCAGCACCACGAATACTTGTGCCAGGTGGCAACCACAGAGCGGACCAACAAACAAAAGCCGACAAAAGCCAACAGCAACAACAACAGCAGCCACCAACGGCAGTAACAACAACGCAGGAGCGGTACAGCGACCACCACCGCAACAACGCAGCAGCGGTACTGAACAGCGTCGACGCAGCGGTGCAGCGGTGCAGCGTAGCGACGCCCAGCAGCGGTGCAACGCAGCGACTAACAGCTGCAAAGGCCGGCAGATAAATTTGGCTCCACAACACAACGAGGGAGTCAACTACAACTAACTAAGTATTTTTGGTTAGGCATATGTTTTTAAACATTGCCAATTTAGGTTATGTTTTATTTTCTAGTTAGCTAATTGAATAGATATTAATTAAACTTTATTACACCCCCTCCCAAATTAGCTAATGCACCGGCGCCATCTTCATACTCACATCATCACCATCCTCATCGTCAACAGGCCTGCTGACATCGATGGACAAATTTTATTTGGTTTGTGTTTATTAAAATTAAGTGCGAGGCACAAGTGCATTTCCGAATAGGTAGTTTAATTTAATTAAACAAAAAAAAGACCCAAAAAAAAAAAGGGAAAACATGGTTAGATTTATCATAGCTTAGAGAAAATTATTGTTAAAAGTAAATTATTGTACAAATAATGTCAACCTTCGAATAGCATTATATAATATATGTTATTAAGTTATTTTTATACAATGAATTAGTCGATTTTAATAAGAGCACCTAAGGCCTCAGCCATGTCAAGGGTTAGGGTCACATTTGGTGACGCTATAGGTTGGGTGGGGTAGGCCAGAACAAGTCCATATGTGTTTTGGTATTTTGTGTGTATTATGTAGGTTATCGTCTGTCCTGGTTTTAATTGTTATAGTCTGTCTACAATATTTCTATCTGTTTAGTGGTAGCTCTAAGACCCCACCTCATTTTCCCTGAGCACGGCCGGACCGTGATGTAGACAGAGGAGCTGCCATTGAGATCGACCATGCACGTTAGAATATATATATATAAAAATAAAATTTAATAATTATTAGTAGTGTAATCGATAACAACTAACGTGTAAATATTTTTTGGCTACTAAAAAATCAGTAGCAGTGACATGAATAAAATGGCTATACGATTAATGCTTGCGTGCATATGACGACAATAACTATCGATTAATTAACATTATACATCGTACTTTAGCTCATCCCCTTCTGTTTCGACAAAAGCCTTTTGCGTCGTCATTTCTATCGTGCAGCAACGTGGTGTGCTTAGATTTTTATATCCATTACAAAAAGACATAAGCAAATATCTGTACCAAAACGTTCAGAATCGCGTAAGAATTCTTGTTACCAGAATCATGAAGAAATGGAAGAAACTCAAGCGGAGCAGTAATTGGGGAATGCCTCGTCTTAGCCGCCGTTCTCGTCGTTTGGGTGGTCGGAAATGTTGCAAGCACCAAACATCGAGGACAACACGGATCAAGATCAAATCGAGCGGATCGCACTATTTTCGAATGCCGACCCTGGCCCACATCACTGGCATACGCTTCGTGCAACGTACTCAGTCCGATGCCGGGCTTCAAATCGATGTTGACGACCGCCGCAATATAGTGCGGACTCGTCGCCTTCACAGCAACCGCATTGAGGTTTATGTGCCGAAGAAGCAAAATTTAAAAATGAGGGTGTTCGGCTGCGGTGCCATGTACCTTGACTTTCATCTCTGTAACAAGCGTTTTCCGATCAATTTCGTTAAGAACTGGCTCCATCAACTCCGTGGACTTGACGGTTAAGGCAGGAGGGAAGCGAAAAAGTCAGACGAATGTGCAGAGCCTCTCCTGCAATTTTGCAAGCAGATCTACAGCCATTATGTAAAGCTAATAATGCTTATTAAATAAACTAACAAAACTAATCAAATTATAAATATCTAACAGTAGGGACTGGCCCAACAGTAGGGACCCTGTGTTTAGTATTTTCGGAACCAAATAGTTTTTTTTGGAGCAGATTAGTATTTCCGGAAGAGTATGGTTCGCTGTTCATGTATCAGCAAAATCAGAACCTTCTATCTTTAAAATTGCACCTGATATTCTTATTTCGAGTTGTTGGTGCTCCACCAGTGGGAGAGTGACGGCAGGTATCCAAAATTTACATTAAGGACGGGTGCACTCTAGCTATGCTCTGATCTAGCTCGTTCGATGAGCGGGGGTTCTTTCCTTATCCTACCATACTACACCCTAACATAATAATTTTAGTGCCAATTTAATTAAAAGGAAAGCAAAATGAAGAGCTAAATAAAAAGAAAATAAAAAAATAAAAAAAGAATTAATAAAAATGTAAGTATCGGACCAACGGGCAGACCGGACATAACCTAAAGTAATCTTAACGCACCTATGGTGAGGATGCGGAGGTGTTCATTGCATCCCCCTGTACCCACCCTGCCATGGCAATAATAAAATATTTGTTTATTGCCCCTATACATAATTCTCCTATGTTTGGCTATTCATGTGGCTCAAATGTACGGCGGCGGACTATAATTATTAAATTTACTCAAACATTATTAAGTTATTAACTATATTAATTTGTTTATTATTCTAATTTTTCTAAATATACAAAAAAAAAAGTAGGGACTGGCCCGTCAGTACGGACCCTGTGTTTACTTTTTTGGGGAAGTATAATATTTTCGGAACAGAATAGTATTTTTGGAATAGTATAGTTTTTTTGGAGAAGAATAGTATTTCCGGTGTTAAATGGATATTCTGTGCTGTATAGTTTTATCGATAATCGATATCATTCATCGGTAATTGCTATCGGTAATCGATCGTTCTAGCATCAAAATTGTGACTTTTAACACCACTTCAAGCTTCAGGGTATCCACCAGTGTGGGATTGGGGATAGGTATCCAACATTTGAATATAAGAGTTGGTGTATAATGAAATTTAGCCATTAGCCATATGTGCCACAGTACAACGTTCTAGCTCCAAAATAGCGCCTGGAAAGTCGATTTTAAGTTTTGGTAGCCAATTGTGGGGGAGTGGGGCCAGGTATCCAAAATGTGAAAATGACTAGATATATAATGTGAATATGCATATATGTGCTTAATCTGAACTTTTTATCTTCAAAATTGCACCTGTTATTCCAATTTTTAGTTTTTGTGGATACACCAGTGGTGGGGTGGGGGGCAGGTATACAAAGTTTACATTGAACGGTGGAGAATTCAAATGTGCACCTATGGTTTAAAGCAGAACGTTCTAGCTTCTAATATGCGCCTTTTATGGCGATTTTTAATTATGGGCTCCTCAATTGCGGGGGAGTGGGGGGAGGTATCCAAAATTTGAAGTAAACTTGATCTGCTTCGGCCATACAGCAATGTTCGTGCCAAATATGAAAGCTATAGCTCTTATAGTTTCCGAAATCTAGGTGTTCATACAGACGGACATGGCTCAATCGACTCGGCTTCTCTTCCTGATCAAGAATATATATACTTTATGGGGTCTGCCACATCTCCTTCTGCTTGTTACACACAAGTCGACTTTGCGCAAAGTTAATAGACCCTTTAATTTTTTTTAAACACAGGGTCTAATTAAATTATTTTTATGTAGATACAGTTAGTATTCCATGTTTTATTAACGAACAATTCGTATATTGATTCATATTCATAATCATAGACTTACATATTGAGGCAACCGGAGGTCATAGTTTGGGGAAAGATAAAGGAATACAATATAACCAACAACACCAAGATTTAAACGAAATCTTGATAAATCATAATTGTTACGTAAATATTTGGTCAGCTATAATTGCTTTAACAATAACAATATATTGCTTTGTGTTGCATTATACCTAGAGCTCAACACGCAGCCGCCGCAAACATTGTAAAACACTAATTTACATAATTTTCTTACAAATCACGCACGCTACACTCAAAGAAAAAGATGCAGACAACAACAAGGGTCTGTAGATCTTCTACACATTGGGATAGTCGACTAAAACTAAAGGGTAAATCCAGTTATTGATTTATCCAACAACATTGCCATGACTTTCTGCCACATCATTGTGCAACATTATTTCAAATCATCAACGAAGAACTTTTGTTTGGTACTCGTTTTTACAGATACGTACACCCTGTGTTTAACAGTGGGTATGTCAAACTGTCGGGCATCGATATTCAAATGATTATAGTATTTTATGGCAATCTCATGGAATAAAAATTAAAAATTTTCTATATCTGTCGAATTTTTTCAAACCCAATTAGTCCAAACCAAATAATTTGAAAGAAAATATCCAACAGTAGGGATTGGCCCGATAGTAGGGACCCTGTGTTTAGTATTTTGGGAAAGTATAGTATTTTTGTAACAGTATAGTATTTTCGAAACAGAATAAAATTTTTGGAGCAGAATATTAGTTTCGGTGTAATATGGAGTTTAGGAGCAGTATAGTTTTATCGATTATCGATTTCGATAATTAAAATCGATATTCGATATCATTAATCGGTAATTGATATCGGTAATC
>JBANCZ010000588.1:0-32774 GCA_037040025.1 Sphaerogastrella javana
AGACAGACGGACATGGCTCAATCGACTCGGCTTCTCATCCTGATCAAGAATATATATACTTTATGGGGTCTGCCACGTCTCCTTCTGCCTGTTACACACAAATCGACTTTCGCACAAAGTTAATAGACCCTTTTGTGTTTTTTAAACACAGGGTCTACAAAAAAATTCAAAATAAATACTGAGTTATCCACGCGCGGACATAAGCTAAATGAACCATTACTTATATTAAATTTAATTACGGAAACTTAAATGTCTTTCAATTATTTTTTTCACAGAGTTATGCGTGCAAATTCTGTAAACAAAAAGCAAAAAGTTGACAGAAATGTACTTTAGTTCTGTGGCTCGTGCCGGGGCAGTTACAAGTTTTCAATTTAAACCACAATTTCCGGAATTATGCTAAATTCAGTTATTAACTTGAGAAAGCAATGGCACTGTCTGGCTTTCCTATTGGCAGTTGTAGTTGGCCTGCACTATGCCGCCGAGGTACAGGCAGCTACAACGACAAGTAATGATATCATCTCTTTTACAACGAAATGCAACTGCTCGTTGACTTTGGCCTGCAGCTGCTGTCAAGGTGTCACTGTCAATCCAATGTCCATGACCAAGACACGTAAGTAAAATCACAAAATCTCTCTAGTCAATATTTTCATAAAGTCGATACGAATTCATTCATACGTTTGATCCTTTGAAGTTTGCCTGACATTCAAAATTAATCTGCTGAGCGCCTCGGTGGATGTGACCATATCTTTTGAAGGCAACACTGTTAGCAAGTTCACTCTCAGCTCGAAGGCGCCGACCAACTTCTGTGTTCCCGTATTAACTGATGCATCGCCCTTGGCTGCATGCATTAAAATGAGCGCCAAGTTCTCCGGATTGACCACCCTTAACATCTGTCCCAGCTTCTACAGTACACTCAATAATTCCACACAACTCGTGTCCTATGATTTCTCATGCATGTCACTGGGTACTGATGGATTTAAATTGGTTTAAAGTTCGAAAATAACATAAATTGATATTGAATAAAGTGAAATGCAAGTTTTTCGTTTGGATTGATTTATTTTCGCTTCTCGTTAGACAAATTGTTATAGTTTGTAGTTATATAAAGTATGTGTATATAGTTGTAGCAAAGCCAAAGAGTGTTTTCATATAGCGCAGGTTGTTTTAGTGACAGCTCTATTTACAAAGTAGTGCAGTTCTTAGCTTAAGTCTAAAGCAACTTTATAGTCAGTTAGTAGATATCATTATAGTTTTAGTTATATGGTATATTAGTTAGCTTTAGCTTTAGCTTTAGCATAAGAGTTTAAGTTAATGTTTATATATTGTATGTGGTTTGAGAGAGTTCTGTTATGTTATTGCTGATTGTTCATAATTTTAAAAGGTATGCCAATCATAAAACAGAATAATATAATTAAAAACAAAAGTTTATATAATCAATAGATAGGTACTAGGCATTGTTAAATATATAGCTTAACCCCATCATACCTATTAAAGCCCCAGAATAGCCCGCAAATCTTTAGCAATCGGGGCTCAACAGAAAAAAACACAATTTACAATAAACTTACAACTGAAGATCACACAAAGGACTGCTAAACTTACTTACTACACAGCTTACAGCTAGATATTATAGGTGACGCATCTAAATCGCTCACATATACATGCAAAAATCGTTAAAATATAGATTAATAGTTATCGTTTATCGATCATTTTATATCAATTATCAATTATCAATTTATTAACTGCTCTGTTATCGTGTAAACTATTTAGGGATGGTGCATGCCACGCTTTGATTAAACCAAACACAAACATAAAACACATAACATTCCTGATCCGACTTCCTACGCCCTTCTTGCTAAGTGCTGCGATCCTGCTAATGTTCCTGCTTCTCAGTAACGATTTCAGTTTCCATTCCGAGCTCAAATGCTGCCCCTTGACGCTGGCGCTGCTACTGACACTGACGCTGCTGCTGCTGCTGGCGGCACATCACTCACAATCGCCTTGCACATGACCATCCTGACTCCGGCGAGGAAGTCGGTTAGGTAACATCATGTGGGTCGTGGCGGTGCCGCCGCCTTTCGCGCTATGCACATCAATGCGGCGGGTGGTGGTGGCGGTGGTGCACTGCGCATTCTGGGCACCGGTTTAACATCAGATTTCAGCTGCTGTTGCTGTTGCTGCTGTTGCTTTGGCTGCGTCGTGATGACCTTTGGTATGGTGCCCAGACGCTTGGCCTTGGCCTGCATTACAAGATCGACATCTGTGCCGCCTTCGGAGCTAACCGAATCATACGATGAGGGTGTTGGCGAATGCCTCCGATTTCCCTGCTCATCCAATTCACCATCATCATCGTCCTCCTCATCGTCCTGCTCCTCGATCATCGTGCGAAACTCCTGTATCGAGTCATTCAGCGCCCACAATTGTGACAGCAGTGAGAGATCCAATTGACGCAGACCATACTGAAACGGAAACAAAGAAAAGAAAAACAATCACTAAATTAGCCATACTGCCGCTTGCCACAAATTATTAATATGCAACATGTACAAGTTCTTGACGTGGCCCACCAACACACAGAATTCGCTCTGTTCCATGCAACTTTCAAAAACCCAAGGCAAGCCAATAAAACCCAAGCCAATGGCTGCAACTGAATACCTGACTAACTGATATACTCACTGACTGACGAACTGATAGACTGCTGCTGCCTTTTGTTGCTATAATTATTATTGTTGTTGTTGTTGTTTTTGTTGTTGTTTTGCATTGATTGACAGCGCCACACACACAGCAACTAAAACTGAAAATACTGACAGCAACTCAAACTGAGACCCAAACTGTGAAACTGTCTATCTATCGGCACACCCACAGACTTATAGAAAGGTTTTGGCGTTGGTTGTTATAGACATAGAATATCGGGATATACGACTTCCTCCTATAGTTTGTACGTCATTTAGAAGCTATAACATGGGCGTAGCTATAGAGTTTATAAGCTCATTATGTTTTACATTTTGTGAGTCAGAAAACAAAAACGAACAACAATTTTAAGAACTTTTATAGTATTATATAAAAAATAAAAATTTGAAATATTTTTTATTTTCATTATATGTTGACAGTTGTTTTTGGTATAAATCCAACACTAACAGTATATATAATCTCATAATCTTTGTTTTTAACTTTTCTAGTTTTAATTTAATAACTTTAGAACTTACATTGAAAATCAAAATATTTTAATATTCAATGGCATTATTTTTTTTTAAATTATTTAAAGATATTTTATCTTTATGTATTTATTTATATTTGCATTATATATTTGCAGATGTTTTTAGTATAAATACCATTAATTTTCGTATAACAAATAAGAATTATTTTTAAAAATAATTATCAAGTTCAAATTGTGTACACACATATTGATGTTAAACAAATATGTTCATAAATTGACAATTATTCGAAAGGTATCTTATGCTAGTATATACCCTGCATAAACAGTACCTTTGCATATTGCATTCTTTTTGCAATTTCGCCAATGCATATTTATAACATGACAGCGTTCATCAATCTGCCGGTCTACTATCATGGCCTGACATTTAACAGTTCAGCGGCCCGAATAGATGAGCTGAGACGCATAGTGAGAGCGATAGTGTGGGAGTGGGAGTGGGAGAGAGGGAGGCTGGAGTGAAGGTTTTAACCTAGCTTGTCTCCTGGCCACATAAAGCAACCGCCATATGCCAACCGCATTTATGGCATTAAGTAACTTGACAAGAGTTCGCGGCGCGTTTGATAGCCCCAGACAGTTGGCGTTAACCCAAACAGCAGCAGCCACTGGAGCAACAACAACAACAACAACAACAACAACCACAACGTTAACGACAACAGCTACAACTTCGATTGGCTGGCATAACGATCCGTCTAAGCGTGTTCGTATGCATTTGCTTAGATATATAGACGACGCATGCATATTGCCTTGGCCTGCATTTTGTGGGCTTGAGCTGTAGTTTTTTTTTTTTCGTTCATTTTAGAGCTGAGTTGAGCTTGAGTCGAGCTGACAACAAGACGCTTGTGGTCAAAATGAAAGTTCCCCGCTGTTGCTGTCGCTGTGGCTGTCGAGTCGGAAGGAAAAATCTCATTTGTCAATTAATATCGCCGCATAATATCTTGAGTGCGCGCGCGAGCTCTAGCGCAAAAATAGAAAGAAAAGCAGCACAACTTTCTGCATCGTTGCCGCCACCACATAGCGGTATTAAGCAAATCCGCTCAAAGTCAGCAAGAAACACACGATCCCTCTCCCTCCCCATGCAGACCCCATCTGCAGCGCCTACTCCCACTCCTTGCAACTTCCAACTGCGCTGCTAATACGCCAACAACAGGGACTTCCTCCCCTTCTCTCTCTCTCTCTCTCTCGGTGGCTATCTGATAACCATAAACTGAAGCTGCTGCAGCTGCCAACTGTCCAGGCCAGGCAATGGCCAACTGTTTGCCTGTCATATGGCAGTTAATCCTGGCCATATACAAAGAAATAAACCCACGCATTGGCCTCTGAATTGGATGCTCGAGTGGAAAGGGTTAACGTGTCGCCTGTCAATATTATGATGTGCATTATCATGATTCGAATGAAATTCATATTGATAAATTAAACGATAAGCAGCAGTATAATAATATAATGCCTCTATCCATATACAAATCATCGATAATTAGTTGCATGCACTAATTGTGGATTTTTCTTTGTCATGTAGATTAGTCTAATTTGCACATTCGCACGGCTCCGCGCTGCACACGTATTGACACAGTTTCAATTGGCATGCCCATGCTCCCACACTCACACGCACACAGAGACACACACATACACTCGCATGTTTAACTGATGTATGTTAATTAACGCTTAATTGGCATTAAGCTCAGTGACGACAAGTGCAGCAGGTTTTTTTTATTGCATGGGCCACCCACAACAGCAGCAACAACAACACCTTGTATATCTTCCAGTGCAGCTGGCACAGTTTACACGCCCACCAGATCTTAGTTTAAATATATATATGTATGTATGTGGTACCATATATGTGTGCTTTTGTATGTAAAAATTTATAAATTTATGCAGCATAGAAGCTGATAGCTATTTCCGCATTACTTGGCATACGTGCCCACACACACATAGATACACACCGTAGGCCAAGAGAATCGTTGGTAAATCTATTGTAAAAATGCAATCAAAAGCAGCGGTAAGCAAATTCAATAGAAAAATTGAGGCAAACTAGACAACGCCTCGAAAATGAAAGAAAAAAAAAAACAACTAAAAAGAATCAATAGCATTTTCGCCGAGTGCTAAATCTGTTTGCGGAAGGCAAATAATCGCCGCCTATACAAGAAGAGAACGAACTTTTGCGGCTTCTTGAAACACACACACAGACACACACACACATATATACACATACACATACAAAACACACACAAAGATACACACACACACAGAGAGTGTGCATAGAGTCAAGAATATTGCAAAATCTCAACCGCAATAAGAACAGCAGAATCGAAGAAGCTTCAACTTAGTTCGAAGTGTGTATTAACCATGCTCAAGTTACTGTTATAGTACGGTACATTAGCTGTTATGGACATATATATATATATATATATATATATATATATTCATAGTATATATGTATATGCACGTACTTGACTATAACTCTTAATATGAACTTTATGCCCGCATGGCGTATGCGTAATGCTTAATCTTGCATCATTTACACTGATGAGACCCGATGAGAGACGAGACGTCGTGGCCAGAGTCATATAAGATGCTCACTCAATGTCAGTTAGACATCGTAATGCATTTTGTGTTTTGTAATTAACAACAAGCAACAGCAGCTCAACTGGTTTGCTTATAATTTTTACCTAATTAGCGCCATCTTGGTGGCGACATTGAAGAATTATGACAGGGGCAGTCCCGACACCAACCAGAGTGCATAACTACTGAACGACGACAGCCGCTCATGATGTATTTGACAACGGAGATTTATACGAAATATTTGGATAAACTCTAGAAAACATTCACTGAATGCAACTCCATCATGGGTTACAAATTTCATTTACGATAAAAGTAAAGCTGCAATATTTCAATTATTCAATAATCTTTTTTAAACTACAACAAAATTTTAAAAATATTAGCCAAATAAACGAAAATTGAATTTGAATTTCTATCACAATCAATTTTGTTCTTACTTATTTTGTAGCTTATTTCTATAGCCTTATCTCTTAAATATTTATTTTATGATCTAAACATAACAGAAACAATACAATTTTTCACACAATTAAACAATAACTAAATTTAAATTCTTGATTCCACAATTAATTTATTGTTTTTAATTTATATATTCGTTATTAAATATTTCTTTTGAGAGTAAAACAAAATTTTTCATATATACTTAAATAGAATGAAACATTAGACAAATCATCAAAATCTAAAACTTAAATTACTAACGCAATTAATTAATAATTTTTGATTGATACAAAATCGTAGGTCTTTCATCTCGAAAATTTCTTTGAAGAGGTAAGAAAATAAAGCTTCTGTTTAGGTAACATTTCAGTTTTATAATTTCCTAAACTTTTTTAAAAAATCTATTAAGTTCTAAAAAATATTTTAAATATGAGCCTTAACTTAGTTTAAATTCCTAATACGAATTCTAATTATCGATTGTTACAAAACCGAATGCCACTTGATTTATTGCTAGTTACTATAGCCTTGTCTCAGAGCATTAGTTTTTTTGTTCCAACAAAAGTTGAACGTAAGAAAATCGAAACATAAAGTATACATTGAATCGGATATCTCAAAAATAGCTTACCGTTCAATGAGCTTCTTTGGCTGCTCTTGAGCATGTGTCACAGTTGTTAGGGTACAATCATGAGCCTATGGCCAGTGGCAAAACACCATGAAGTTCATGGATAAAAAAGATATAAGTATCTAAGAGGTAAAGTGCAAGTCATTTGTGCCGACGACTGTGCCACAAAAATGATCATTAATGAGTTTTTAAAGCGTTTTGTTCTTGGATCGTTTTTATGTGGTGGTGGCACACGCGACAACAACAACAACAGCAACAACGGCAGCTAGATGCAGGGCTCGTGTTTGATTACTGTGCGGCAATCAGTGGCAAAAAGAACCAAGTGGCAATCGTTTAACTGTCATGAAAGTAATTAAGTTCAACAGATGCCAACATTAGTCGTCGTCGTCAAGAATAAAACTTTCGCTACGCGTGTGTCATCAAATGCAATCGATAATGTGGAAAATTTAATTAGTCCTAAGCGCTTTCCAAATATATATATTTCAAATGCCATTAAAATTAGTATGTATTGTTGTTATGTGCATATGTTATTCTATGCAGTCGTGGTAATAAACGCAATGCGACGCGACGCGACGCGACAGAAACCCTTTAAGTACAAGTATCTCATGGATGCGCAATGGCAATAAACTAGCGACATGCGGCACAAGCGGCCCAAGTTGTTGCATGCATGCATTATGCATGCGCTATATATGTACGTATCTGTGTGAGTATGTGTGTGTGTGTGTATGTTTCGTCGCCTTGCCTCGAGTCTATCTTTAGACAGAGAGGAGAGCTGCCTTGGGGCAGCATCGGCAGCACTTCAAACATTTGTGCGTTGTTGCAACACCGTGAACTTTGGTGACCGCTCACAGAATGCACGCTGAATGCTGCTGCTACTGATGCAGCTGCTGCTGCTGTAAATGCGGAAGCGCCTCCCCAGAGATAAGCTGGCCAAAAACTTGCAGCCTTTGTGTCACAGTTCTGGGCGCATTTTAACAGCTGCTATTGTTGTTGCTGGTGTTGCTGTTGCTGTTACTTAATTTAGCCAACTTTGTTGCTGCTGTCGATTTTCCAACAAACGACAACGATGGCAACTTTTTGGCATTTGCATTGCAAGTTGACAACAGACAAGGCAGTCACGCCTTTCAACTTTAGCGCCAACTTGAACAGACACCAAAGTTTAAACAAAAGATACACAGATACAAAGATACAAAGATACAAACTAGCAGATACCGTGTGCAACTATAGCACAAATACAGCAACAACAGTCATTGTCATTGGCGACATTTTGACGTGCCCAGAACATTGTCAACACTGGAATTTTTCGCTTGTACTTGGCACATAGCTCGCCCCCTTAACAAAACAGTTTCTCTCTATATTCCCTTTCTACATATATGTATATAGCTAAGTGTATAGAAGTTGTTTGTAGCCACTCTCTGTTGATTTATTGCACACGTTTGCATTTGCATTTATTGGCCAATAGACTCCACTCCTTTGCAGTAGAACTTGTCACGTACGAATCGATAAAATGTCATAGATACCTGTCCTACACATACCTATACCTCTATCCATACAATATATCTCCACCTGAACCTGTAACTATACCTGTTCATCCCCACGGTCCGGCGTTCATGTAACGGTGCACATAAAACTGCGAATCACAGGTGCCAAAAAGTGAATGCTTCGGTATGTTCGATGCAATCGTTTCAAATCTGTTTGCGACACTTTGCTTTTACACGACCAACAGCCATGTTAACAATTGTAGTTGGCCTTAACTACATGTATTATAGTCCCAGTTAGACTACGTTATACATTGGCAAGCCATGCCAAACAGACTCTTACTCTCTGTGTCTCTACATTTTAATTCATATTGACTTATCTTATATAGAATATAATATATTTAATATAGTCTCTACTATAAATTTTGTAATTCTCCGGTTAGACTATACCATAAATTAGCAATATCTGCATTGTATATTTGTGCCAAGCAGCCACTCATTCTCTCTGTCTTCATTTTAATTTGACTTTCTTTAAAATTATTTAACACATACTTCTTCAGCTCAATGCAACTAAATCTGTATCTATCTAATCTATCTATCTCTATTCTCTATCTATCTCTTGATTATATTCATTTACTTAATTTGTAGCCTGCTGCTTAGCACGAGTTTATCACATTATCATTATCAAATGTTTATGATTATGCAATTCTAACACATTCATATAAATTGTTAAAATTATTTGTTTAAAATTTTTAATTTTTTTGTTTGTTTTTTTTTTGTAATATTATCGCATTTCTAACAAGTTCAATTTCACCACATGCAGAGATTTCAGAAAATTTTGCCTAGTGGCATTAAGACACACATATGCGCGGCGTTGCATGCATCTCCAACGAGTTTCAACTTCACACGCAGCTGCCACTGCCACAGCATCAACAACAACAACAACAACAACAACTAATACTACTACTACAACAACAACAGCTACTGCTACTATTACAGCAACAACAACAGCCGCAACAAAACTGCAGCAAATACAATATAAAAGTTGCCAGTCCAAAACGGTAGCCAAAAAACCGCTTCGATGCCATAAATAAAACCGTTTGTACAACATTTTGTTGTTGTTGTTATGTTTTTTCTTTTTGTGCACAAAATTACGCAACATTTCTGTGGCTGATTCCGCACTGATTGATAAGCCAAACAAAGAAGCAAACAAACAAAAAACAAACAAACAAACAACAAACGAACAATAAGACAGTTCAACGGAGGCAGCAAACGCAGCAGACACTGGCACAAAACTCGTAAGCTCAAACAAAACTAAAACAAAAATATTTCATCTTATTTTTAAACACTGTGTTTAAAAAACATCAATGGGGTCTGTAATCTTCATGCGCAGTCGAAATGTTCCTAACAAGTAGTAGAGTAGACCCCATCAAAAATCTACTGTGCATTAGAGTTGATTTCGTGCATGCATAAATGAAATTTCAAAACCATATATCTATAAGAAAATATATAGAAAAAAATTAAAAAGAAATTTAATATATATATTTAAAAATATAGAAAATATATATATAAAATACTGCCCCTAAAATACAATACAAAATTGAATGTATATACTAAATTGTATAGCAAATACTAAACGCATCGTCCCTATCGACGGGCAGCGTCCCTACTGTTGTTGCTGTTGTTGCTAATGTTGCTATTGTTGCTGTTGTTATTGTTGCTGTTGTAGTCAACACGCTGCAGTTGTAGTTTTTAGCGGCTGTTAAGGGCGCTGCAGTCAACCTCTACTCATCGCGCAGCTCATTAAAATCGCTCGATGGCAAAGGTGCTGATGGTTTTTGGATGTAGTAAACAGATTTTAAAAGAGTGAGAACATTTAGGAATGAAAATAAAGCCATATAAAGAGCATTAAATATGAAAAACAGAAATGTGCGGCCCACCTTATGTTATATCAACACGGGACGACTTTTGCTTGGCATACAAATTTAATTTTTTTTGAAGGAGTATCAAATGTTTTCTATATCATGACACCCTTCGCAAGCATATTTAAAGGGTGCATCATCTAATTGGCCAACTATTGATTAACTTTTGTATTATTTATAACAAATTGCACAAATAAAGTATATGATATTACCGCGTTTTCACATATAGTACACTGTATTTAAATGTAATTCATTCGTAAGCTGATACAAGACTGTTTAGGAGGCGTGCTAACTATATCTTATATCTGAGCACATTTGTCTCTGTTTGATTTATCTAATGTTTTGGCAGTACGTTCGTGTTGTGGTTGTTGTTGTTGTTGTTGTTGCGAACGGTAAATTTCCATTGCAAAATATTGGCAAAGTGTTTTCTGCTCTCATTGCGCTGCACTCGCAATGGCAGTCTTTGACTGGGCCCTGGGCAAATTAAGTGCTATGCTGTGGGTATGTTAATCTATAGTCTATAGACTCATGGAGTCATGTACGAGCATGTAAAGCCCCCTTTGCTGTAAAAGTAGTTGTTGTGGTTGTTGTTGATGTTGTTGCATGCATGTTGCATGCCCCCATTTGCCATTTGCCATTTTCTAATTGCACAAAATGTGCCCCAAAGAAGCACATGCGCGACCCAAAGACAATCGCATCTTGCAGTTGCAACAACAGCAACAGCAGCAGACGAGGCAAGATTGCAAAGATTAAGGAGGTTTCGGCTGCGTTGCATGTGAGCGCTAATTTTTGTAATTTGTGTGCAACTGTCAACGCAAGCTAAGCCACGGGCTAAAGCTTTAGCTGTAGCTGTAGCTATAGCTGCAGCTGCAACTGCAACTGGGAGCTAGAGCTGCTGAGCTGAGGAGCTGTGGACTTGTGGGACACGTAGTAAAACTTTCACTCACTCTACTCACAGGTAATGGCAAATCTCAGCAGCTCCTGCTCCAATGACTGTTGACTTTATTTTGATTGCAGGCAAGCGCAGTGAATGTTTATTTGTTTGCTTATTGGCCTGGGCCACATTTAATTTGACTCGATTGAAATACAACCCTCCCCCCCCCCCTTAAATACATATACACATACACACACATATGTGTATAGTTTTGCATGTCATGAGGCTGTTTGGCTTACATAGCAAATGTTGTTGTTGTTTCAGCTTTTGCTGTTGCCTTTTATTAATTTCTTATGTTAGTTTTACGTGCTGAAATGTGTTTATCACGAACTGTATTAAACTCTAATAACTCTAATATGGTTGATTATTAATTTCAACACGAGATGGCAGCCGAAATGAGCTAATATGTTATATACATTGCTGGCAGACACTGACCCCTCCACCTTTATAAAAGGTTTAAAGAGCAGAGAGATAGAGCTCATCAAACGCATTGATCTTATAATATGCCTAAATTAGAGTAATAAATTTTGTATATAAGTTTACAATATATATAAACATTAAGTATATCAATAAATATATATAAATATATAATATAATAAAATTAATAGAAATTGATTTAATCTCAAATGACATTTTAAATTAGAGTTGTTTACATATTCATTAAAGAAAATGTGATTTTTTTAAATAAATGATTGGATTTTTATCTATTTAATTTATTTATTTATTTCTTTTGTGACATTTGCCGAAATTTTTTGCTATTCAAAATAATACTTCTTATTCGAAATGTGGTTAAGTTAATTCTATATAATTTCAATATTTGTTTTTTAAATATAATTGAAAATTTTAAAATTGTTCTCTATATTAAAGTTTCTTTTTTGTCTGTTGCATCTGACTATTGCAATTGCTATAAATTTTTATGGGTATTTATATGTATTTATATGTATTTATTTGTGTATTTAAATTTCTTTTTAAGTGTTTTTTTGTTTAGACAAATGCGACACACCTCATGGCGCTGCAGCGATTGTCGAATACATGCACCCGCAATATAATTTGCATATTATAAACATAACATATATTGTAAGCTCATTGCGCCATGACGTTTATTTCGATATATACCACACACACATATATATGTATGTATACATATTCCCCAACGGAACTTGGCTTCAGTGACTCGCACATAATTAGCCATGGCTTGGGTGTCTGAATCTGTGCCCGAGTCCGCGTCAAGTTGGGGGGCCAAACTGTGGAGCTATTGTTGCCAACCCACACTTTGTACACAGTTTTCAATTAGCCAACTGAACCTTCGCTATGCTCCATTCTATTGCCCAAAGTAATAAAAAAAAACACCGTTTTTGTATATAGCGCAACAAGGTTCAAGCATTTTGGACAAGATCAACCTTAAAGGCCAATAGTCGAGCGAATAGAATCGAAATGTGCGGCATTGCTGGCATTTAGCCGAAATATACAAATACCAGTAATCATAATGGTAATGGCAATAATGCAAACAGCATTGATATTTCCTTTGGCAATACAATAAATAACATTTAACAGTAAATCGAAGCATTTCAAATCGCAGCTGGATGCCGTCTAAATGTTTACACTCTGTAGCTTAAATCATGAATTAAACCAAAGAGCAAGGCAAATACTTTTCAAAAAATCAAAAATCAAATAAAAAATCAATACAATAAACAAATGATATAATGATACCATTAAAGGAGGGCATACATTGTAGTATAGAATAATGGGGAATATAATTTTGAGTATAAGTAAAAGAAATGATATTTGAAAGCTTGCAGATCATTTAATTTTATGGGTATATATATATATAGGTAATATGTATGTTTGTTTATTTATTTTATATATATTTTTTCTTAGCTCTAAGAACTCTGTAATTTCTTAAGTACAATTCTTTTGTGTTTACCCCAAAATTAATGCAATTTATTGTAGCGTTACGAATGGCGGCAAATAAAATGAAAATCATGTTTAAATTGTTAATTTGTTTGTATTATGATGTTGCTGTTGTTGGTCTGCAGGTGGCATAAAGCGGACGGGTGAAAAAAAGAAAGAAAAAAGAGAAGAAGCGCAAAATTTAAAAGTGAATTTCACACTCAGCTGCACAAGAAGTTGGCTAAGTTGTGATGCATTAGCTCGAAAAAAATCAGCAGCAACAACAACAACAATAATAACAACAATAATAAACACAAAAATAACAACATTAATAACAACAAACAACAGCCGCAACAAGATAAATACAAACTCTTAATGAATGTAAGGCAAGCTCTGGCAACAATCAGTTGATTGTACAGGCATTGTAACCTGTTTCCTGGCCAACATTTTTGGTTGTTTGCCACAAATTAGCGTCGCCTCCAACATGCCAAGTGTGTGTGTATATGTGTGTGTGTATGTGTGTGTATCTTGTATCACAATTATTAACAAACTTATTGAGCGTAAAAATGATATAATAACAAACGAGTGACAATTTATCTAGTTGCACATTGCTGCAAGCAATTTCCACGCGACTTTCGCTTTTCAATTTTCAGTTTTTCCATCAGCTACAGTTTCTGTTGTTGTTGTTGTTGTTATTTCTGTTGTTGATGTTGCTGTTTTTGTGGTTGATGTTGTTGTTGTTTTTGCTGGCTGTCAAGTGCTTCCTGTGTGAAAGGGCAATCATTGACCAGGAATGTACCATATGCCAAATGCCACATGCCGCATGCAAAAACATGCTTAATTCTAAAGTACACACACTGACACCGACACACACACACACACACACACACACATAGTCTGCAAGTGCATTTGCAACTTCAACTGCAACTGCATCTTCTACAGCTAATTCTGTGCTGTTGCTGCTGCTGTTGCACTTCCCCATTTCGCTTGGCAATTCCTCATTCTGTAAAGGGCATTTACATTAATCCGATTTATTTATAGAACTCAATTTCTATAGTTTATTTTTGCAGGTGCCACTGTGGCAGCTAGTCAGACACTCGACAACAACAACAACCAAGCAACAGTCGAAGTAACTTGGCATAGACTGGGCGCCCGCATAGATCATTAGCAGTGCTCTATGACAGCAGCAAAAGCAGCAACAGCAGCCGAAATGCAACAGAACGAGACACAAGATTGCAAAAAGCTGATTCAATCCCCCCCACTTGCACCACACACCCCCTGTGGCACACACACACACACACACATACACACAGCAGTAGCCAGAGCTCTGGGTCCAGGTTTCAAATCAGACTTTGCGCCAATGTCAGTGTCCGAATTCATTTTATTATTAATTATGCATGCCGCCGGCGCAACTGCTCCCCCCAAAAACTTGCCACAGTTGCATACACTTGTCTGGATGGATGTATGTGTATGTGTGCATGTGTGTGTGTATGTGTGTAGGTTTTTGGCCCTGTGTGTGATATAATCGGAGACGGACTTGAACCGAGACTGACATTGGTTCCATTCGCTGATTTTAAGCATGATGCATGCAAAAGGTTGCCATTTGCCACACACACAAACACACATATATACACTCGGACACACACACATACATAGAGTGTTACTAAGCTGAGGGAACCCGCAGCTTTAGCACAAATGGCGTTGACCCCAGCAACCAGTAGAAGAATCGCAGAGACAGTGAGTAACGCGCCAGCGTCAGGTAAATTTTGAAATGAATGACAGCAAGAGAAATAAAGAGAGAGATAGAGAGTGAGTGAGAGAGAGAGAAAAAGAGAGAGAATAAGAAGGAAAGAGTGAAGAAACAATAAAAAAAGAAAGGTGTACAACAAGTACTTAAAGTGACGGCATCGTTAAATTAAGACCCGAAGCGTAGAAAACTGAAATCAAGAGGAAGCACAGCAGAAGCGGAAGACAGCGCAAAATACAAAATACAACAAAAACAACAACAATAATAATAATAATAATAATAATAACAACAACAACAACGGAAACGACAAAAAGCACAATAAAATATTAAAGTAAGAATTGTAAACGTACAGTTAAAGTTCTTATATAATTTATCGAAAAATTTCTTGAACGCTTTGTAAATATCACAACGACAACAAACACAAGATAAGACATAAATTATGTCACTAAAGAATATTTTTTAAAAAACGTACATATGAGTATATGCAGCTATATAAGTGATAAAAGCTATTTGTCAGCGTCAAGATTATGAATATTACAACAATTCCCACAGATTGATGGCTCTCACTTAAGGCACATAACATGGTTCTTCAATTAACATAGGATATAGAGTATTTAAGACTTAATATTACCACTTAATTTAAACATTAAATATGCCCAAAAAACATACATGTAAATTATTGATGACCTGCTGAAATGATCAAATAGGTTGATGCTACTGTGTGGTTCGCGAGAAAACAAAGAGATCACCGCACATAAAATACTCTAATCTAGCCAAGCACCATTGGTCTCGACTAAGTGTATCAGACCGTTGGTCTCGACAAGGATTAAGCATTTTGAGTTCTTAAGAAAACCAATGAACTCTTCATTTGTAGAAAAGCACGCAGAAGAAAGAATGTGAAAAATAGTTCAAAATCGATAAAAATCGAGAAAACAAACTTTTGACACTTGTTTAAGCTGAAAAATAGATCCAGTTAAGAATACCCTGTATTATAAAAATTTATATTATTAAAAAATATTTCATATATTTCAATCGTTTACTTAGTTAACTATACGGGTAGACGAAGCAGAGATCAGTCGCAAAGACTGAAAACTCTGAAATCGACAAACAGAACTTATTTGAGGGCAACAAAAGAGAGAAAGAGAATCTTATACGTATTAGAATTAGTATAAGAACTAAGCTATAGAAATAGTTCTATGTGCTCATGCAGAATGACAGAGCGCAAGAAATGAATATAAAATTGCTATAGATCATAAATGGTAAATGTGGATTATGTGAAACCGTGGAGCTTAGTAGATTTACTTTCAGCCCTGAGAATTATACATGCTTGTGATTTGATGAGCTGTGCCAAATAAAATGAAAAAGCAAAAGAGCAGCAGAAGACATTGACTAAAAAAGAAAAGCTGCAGATGAGTAGAGCAAAGGAAAAAACAACAAAGAATGAGCCTAAGTATGGGTAAAAAGAATAAGCAATTGCAAACAGCAAACAGCAAACAGCAAACGGTGAGAAGAGCAAAGAGCGCAAAAAAACGCGTTCAAGGCCGTTTTATGAAAGCCATAAAAAGTCATTTCATGCCTTGATGCATTTCTTCTCACCAAAGCTGGCCCTGGGCCTGGCGGTAGTTAGCTTGGCTAATATGGTAGCAGCAGCTGCTGTTTTTTCCCCTCTTGTTGTTGTTATTATTATTGTATTTTTCTTGTTCATAAATTTAATTTACAGCCATAAGCCGAGGCTGGCAGATGAAGAAAAATCAAAGGCCCAAAGGCAGGCCAAGCAGCGCTCGAGACACAAAGCCAACTTATAAATTAGTTGGCTCAATTCTCTGGCTGCGGCTTAATGGCTGCGCATGCGCTGATTAGTTTTTACTCCTGTTTTCTCTATTGTTGGCTAGTGTGCTGTAGTTTTATGCGTTTTCTTGCCTTATACCAAAGTTTATTACTTAATCTACATTAGGAGACAACAAAAGCCCAACCACTGAGCACAATTTGGCTTGGCAATTGTATAGAGAAGACAAGTCACTCTCTTCGCAGATAGAGAGAGAGAGAGAGAAAGAGAGAAAAAGAGAAAGAGAGATGGAGAGAGATGCTCATTAATTTCGAATGCATGTGGTTTTTCTAAAGGGCGTCTTTCAATAGACCCCTAATGCAGTGTGTTCCCATCAAACGTGACTTGATATCGTATGCGTTATAGGCGAAAGCTTGTCAGCATCGTGGTAAATATTAACATTGAGCCTAGAAATCAATCGGAGCTCAAAAGAAAAGCAGCAAAAGCAAAAGGAAAACGTTTGAAAATTGAGTTATGGGCCATGGAAGCAGAAAATTATCAGCAGCTTAAGTTAAAGATCTAGTTTAGTAGCTCTTTCAATTTGCATGCCAAAAAACTCACTTTCTAGCCACAGAATCAATTGATTCTCTCAGGCGTAACGAAAAGTAATGCAAATGCAGTTCAATACCCAGAGAAATGATTTTTCACTAATTGCGTTCATAATTCGCAATTGAATACATTAAGCTCGCACTGCGAATGGAGCGCAAACTTCCGGCTGTTCCATATCGCTCAATTTGTTCAATTCGTGTGATTTATCATTTTGGCCAATTGGCATAACCCGCTGCTTGCATAACGCCACAATGATAATACGTCTATGGCATTTTTGAAAGCTGATCTAATACTATAAACGGCCCCACTGACCTTCAGCAAATGTGTTTACTTTCAATTTTCATAATTAAACTAGGTGAATGAAAACGACATAAGTAATAAAATAAAACAAACGACAAGATTGCAAAAAATTACAACAAAAAATATGAAAATAAAATAAAATAATAATAATAAGAAAATACTATAAATAAATATGTACACACTACTGTCTGTCTGGCAGTCTATCTGTCTGTTTGTGTGCGAAGGGTATCAATTTCTTTGGTCGTTGCCGCAAGCTGAGCAATTCAACAATTGAAAGCAAAAGCGGCCAACTAACATAATTGCAGCACACACACACACACACACACACACACACACACATACACTGTGACACACATGTGTGTACACACACCCACCGATAGTTCACAGCTTGAATCGTTAATCATTCAACCGCAACATTTGCAAAAAAAAACACATAGAAAAACTAACCCACCAGACCCAATGCCCGCACAGCCCGTACTCTCAAGCCAAAACTCTAGAGTCTCGAAATTGTAATGTCTCTTAACTAACAAATGCTCTAACTTTGCAAAATAATTAGATTAATTAAACAAAATTTAGATTTAGAGCAAAACATCGAAATTCTCTCTAAATGAATGATATATTTCAGAGCGTACAAAATATGAGAAGTTCTAGCTTTTTATGGCTAACCATCATAAAAATATGCATTAGAATATTATGTGCTATATGGATTTAAATGATTTGATAACATTTGCTAACAAACATAAAGAAAGAACATAAAAAAGACAAATACAACAATAGGAGAATTTGAGAATATGATAAATTGAATTCACGGTTCGCATTTATCCAAGCTTTGCATACAATATACGAAAAATTCACAACATGCACAGCAAAATGATAGTACTTGTGTAATTTGTTAGAGTATACGAAATGGTTGGGCAAAAACAATGACCAATTACTATGTCAATGGGTGCGCGTTGGCGTTGCCGTTGTCCGGCGTTTTGCCTTTTAACTTCGAATTGACTTTGAGCGCGTGAAATTAGTTGAAACAGCAGCAGCAACAACAACAACTGGAGCGTAATTGGTAACAAGACACATAGTAACAATTGTAATTTAATTGTATCAGGCAACAGGTAACAGGCCAAACAGGTAAACACACACAGAGACACTAAAGACATTTGCAAAGCAAGGCTTGGGATCTCCGCAAAGTTGTGGCCCAGCCCACACAGATGACGCCCGAACGACCCACAAAAAAATATAGATAAAATGGCCAAAAATAAAACAAAATGGCAATAAAAAAAGCCAGCGACAAAAGTAAGCCGCAATTGTGCAGAAATGTATATTGCACAACTATAGCTGGCATGCAAATTGCCAAATGGCTTAAATGTTTAATGTGCTCAGTACTTGCCGCTAAATTGGCGCCCCCAAAACAGAGCACAGCGCACAAAAAGGCCAAAAATCTGTTGCAGCACAAACAACAACAGCAACAACAACAACAACAATGCCAACAATTACAACAACAATAACAGCAACAAGCAACAGCTAAATGCTTTTTGTCAGAAGTCTAGATGTGCTTGTATTTGGCGGCAACAAATAGAGCTAAATCGTGGCCGCTCCTAGTCACAGCGCACAACAGCAACAACAACAACAGCAACAAATACAATAAGAAATAACACTAGCAAACAACTATAGCTACAACACTTGCAACAGCAGCAACAGCGCCACAATTGCAGTTTTGTTTTAGTTTTACACCTACGCCTAAGTGCACATTAAACAGGTTCTTTATAAAAGGTCGCCAGAGCCAGGCATAAAATGTGAAAGGTTTTGGCCAAAAGCACAGAGACTTAAAGCCAGGCCAACACACTTAGATTGGCAAGCCTCGAGCATTAGTTAGGCTTAGCGAGTGGCAAACAAACCAAACCAAACACAAATGTGTTTAGACCCAAAAAAAAAAATACAATCCAATATCGAATCGAGTTGCAATTAAAAACAAGTCGCAGTTGCATTACAAATGTGAAATTATTACGCAAACGTAGACAAATTTTAATTTATTTAATTGCATTCAAAAAAAAATAAAAACAAAACAACAAAAAAGCACACAAAATTACATATCAACTATCAACGGCAACAACAACAATGCTGATAATGATTATGATTAAGATCATGATGATGATGATAATAGTCGTGTTGTCGTTGTCGCTGTTCATGTTATTCATGTTGATGTAAATGTTGATGATGACGTTGACTGCGAGGCTTGGTCAAGAGCAGAGGCATCAAGAAACGCTTGCCAGGCTTTTGATACTGTGGGCCAGGCTAACAGCTAACAGCAATTCGGTTAGACAGTTAGACAGACTCTGGCAGTTTGGCAGTCAGGTGGTAGCCTCAAAACGTGTCACAATTCACAAGCTAACGCCATGTGAGTGTGTGCGTGTGTGTGAATCGTGATCCGTGTATCAGCTATAAACTAAAATATAACTAAAAAAAAAAAACTGGAAATCCATTGGCCAAATACCTTAACTCAAATACACAACACAAATACTGCGCTTGTTCCAAAACGGATACAAAATTCCCTTGAGCTGCGGTATTTCTTTTCAGTTGTAATACGTTTTGAAACCTTCGGAAACCAGTTTGGGCTTCACCCACTCGAAAATATATTGTCCATATCGCAGAGATCTAATCTTATGGCTATAGAATATTCTTTATTGATTTAAATTAACTCCATATAAATATTCATAAGCCACAAGCGAGATAAATTGCTAACGCTAAAGTATCATAAATAAATCAAGGTATTATAACTGCGACTATTCCATAATCATTTTCAATATCCACTTTACAAAATTAATTCAATATATTCAAAATGAAATCTATAACTTAATTGAGTTCACCTGTACGTATATATTTTTTAATTAATTAATTTAAAAACGAAACAAAACCTTCACTTCCATATTTAACATTTAGAAAACATAACAGAAAACTCTTGCAGGTAGAGCATCAAACAATCGACTTTCTAGCTACAAGTTGAGCACACTTAGATTTCCATTTTATTGTTGATGCATTGCAATTATAAAACTGACTTAAAGCGACATTTGCTCATCAGCATCAAGCCTCGCCAGCACTCCTCCAGCTCCATGTTTAGGCCAAGTCAAATGAATACATTTCTCGAGAAGTCTAGCACGCCGAAATGAGCGTTGCGCCTGCGCTTTCAACTTTGACAAAGTGCTTGGCATCGTGGCAAAATGTCAGCTCCTCTCTCTACGCCCCAAAAAAGTTTTTAAAAAAAAATACTAAACGAAACAAGACAAAACAAAAAAAAGGCCAAAGAAATAAACCAACTTCAAAGGCCGCCACATTGCTTTGGGGCAATCTGAGCAAAGCTCTCACTGCCCCCACTTATCCCCTTCCTGCCAACAACATGCCCCTCAGTTGTTGTTAGGAGTATCACACTCTGTTGGCTTTTTGAAACGCTAAAAGATAATTGCTTTGCCAATTTGACTTAATGAATTAAAGCTGCATTTACATTTCGCTTTGTTGACCCAACAACGAGCCGGCCATTTGAATGCTTTATGGCCATTTATATCAGCTTAGATGGGCGACAATGTCAGAGTTTATAGTTTAAATCTTTGAGAGCCGGCCCGGGGTGAGCTTATTTAATACCCTGAAATATTCATGAACTCTGCCGTGCGCCACAATCAACCGAAAGTTGTCTCGACATGGGATTTACTTTCTTCTTTCGCTTTCATTAAGAAAAAAAGCAGTGCATGGTGACCGAATTACAATCACAAATGCCCTAAGCTAAGAAACTATAGAAAATAACACAAAAAACACACACACATACATATCATAAATATATACCATGTATTATATACAATATCTGCAGTTGGTCAGCAAACGCATCACGTGCAAAAAGAATCGTAGCTTGAGGTGTGTCATATCACTTTTTATGGTCTATACCATTCATATATGAATACACAGTAGGTATTGCACATACATATGCCAGTGGTATATATGTTACTATACTATATCAACATCAGTCAAGTTCATGCCAACAAAAATCGTAGAAAGCTACGCCCCAAAAATGCACAATATTTGCTGTTAAGTACGACGAATAATGTAAAAAATGAACTAACAAAAGATATGTATGCATATGTGTCTACTACTATGAAAAATGTGCAACCGAAATCTGAAGAATTTTCAACAGTCAATATTAATTTTCGTCTCTCTTTTTCTTTCGTTCATTCAATAGCATTTGCTTGTGTTTTCTTTAATGGTTTTTGGCTGCGCGTCTGCGCACGAGGGGGCAATGTGAAATTGCTTTTTCGAATGAATTCAAGTGCTGACAGGCAGGCATACACATATAGATATATATATATATATATATATATATACATATATGTACACATGTGTATGCATGCATAAATATATTTTTATCATCAAATGCAAAGCTCAGAAATCATTTCCGTTGTCTTGTAGCATTTTCACTTTGATTGTAAACGAGCGACTAACAGAATTTCTGGTCTTCGATTCGTTTCATATGCAAATGACGTGACTCGAAAGTGTTCAGGCACAGGCACAAGCCACACATATGTACATATATATCATATTGGCTCTATGCGATCAATAGCAATGAGATAAATCACTTTCCACTTAACGAAATTCAAATACCCTGTAATAAGCACTAAATACTAGTAGTCAATGAGAAACTTCATTGGTTGCATTTTCAATGCTTGAAATGTTACAAGTTTTGGGCTTTTCTATTTATTCCTACATTTCACACATGTTTATTGAATTATTATTTTATAATATTTTCTGCATGTTTTCCGACTTTTAGTTTTGCTTTCTAAAAATTACTGCTACTTTTCCAAAATGAATAATTAATTTCGAAAGTGGGTTCGACTAGATAGTGCCGTAAAAATATATAATATTGTTACTTCAACTAGATCAATCAAATTTAGAATTATTATAATACTTGACGATCCCTAATTTCTAATTCCTAATTCTCAGTGCCTGGTTTTAAATCCCTGGCTTACAGTACAGTCGTTTTAACTATCTAATACGTAATTGCAATTATTCAGTTACATGCAATATTTAATATAAATTAATGATCTTTCTATGCACAGAATCTGTAATCGACTAACTATTTAAGATATCAATTTTTTTTTATTTTTTTTTTTTGTAAATGTATGTTTGATTAATTTTGTATTAATTTTATTTTTAAAATATACAATAATAAAGTTTTTAATTTAACTTTTATTGTATATTCTATGTGGTAGCTCACGGCAAGAAATGTAAACATAGCAATTAAAAATCCAAACAAAAAACACGAATAAATACAAACAATAAAAAAAAATTTGCAAATTTTTAAAATAATTTGACGCATAATTTAAATAATGTGTCAAAATTATGCATAATTTAATAATTTAAATATTGATTTAAAATATTAAGATATATTTCTTAACTAAGTTTTTAATGTTGGCCCATTTGTTATAGAGTATAGAGAAAATACTATGTCTTTGATTTTAGCTACTAGCCAGTGCTTATGGCCAATCGACTTACCATTTCCTTTCGCAGCGTCGCTATCTGAGCGTCCAGAGTGCTGCCAGTAACATTGATTTTTGCAGGTGAGCTTGTTGTCGTTGTTGTTGTTGTTGTTGTTGTTGCTGCTGTTTTTGTATTATTTTCGTTTTCATTTGCATTGGCAGTAATCGTTGGCATCGATGTTGCTGCTGTTGTTGCTGCTGTTGTTGCTGCTTTTGTTGATGCAGTTGATGTTGCTGTTTTTGTTGTTACTGCTGTTGTTGTTGTGTTTGCTGTTGCAGTTGTTTTCGAGTCTGGAGTTAATTTATCGTTTGCATTATCTTTGCTGTTGTCTTTAGTTGCCTGCTTATCGCTGATGTTGTTGCTATTGCTATTGTTGTTATTGTTGTTGTTGCTGTTCTGGTTGTTATTGTTGTTGCTGTTGGCTTTATTATCACTAACTTTTTGGCTTGCTAATTTGTTGCCGCTTTCATTCTCCTTATTGCTGTCATTGTTGTTATTGTTGTTGTTGCTGGTGCCGCTGCTTTCCAACTCCTGCTGTGCCTCGACATCGCTCAAGAGACCAGAGTCTGAGCCAAGCAGCTTATTAAAACCGCTAAGAGATTTTGGCAGTGGCGGCAAACCGCTTATCGACATTCCGCTGTTGAAGAAAAAAAAACAAGTAGATAAAACGTTATTAAACTTGAGCATATGATATGGCATATAGTATATGAGAAAGACTTAGGATTATAAAATCACCGATCCTTGTCATACCTACGCTTGCCACCCAAATAGCCATAGCCGTGCCAATAACTAATTATGTGCTCATCACCATCACCATCATCATCATCATCATCACCTTCATCATCATTCTCACAATCACCACCATCATGATGAGCTGCAGCAGCTTTGGGCTGATGATCGCTATAACTATCCTTATCGCTATAACCCATATCTGGCAAGACGAGTGGCAATACTACCGGATCATGATCATGGCCATAGTCAAACTCAATGTCATCGTCATTGTAATCACTGCATGTGGTTGGCGTTTGGCCACGCCCCGTACTCACATACCATTCCTCATCGTGCTCGTCAATGGCAAAGAGGCCATCTTGAAACCTCTGATACCATTTGGCCACATACTGTGCGGTCGGCGCAAATGGCCCGAATGCACTGCGGCACTCATCGAGTATTTGACTGGGATAGAGTCGCCTACGAAAGCCAAACAAGATGCACTGCTGCAGCTCAATGGGCGTGGGTGCCGGTATGGGTGATAGAAACAGTTCGTCCAGATCTTCGGACATTCGATTCGTTGTTGTGCGGTCGCGTTTGAAACGATCTAAGACATGAGCTGTGAATTGGCAGGGGACGAGGTCAAAGACTTTGATATATCTATATGAACATATTCAATGAACACTAATGATCATTATATATATATATATATATTGAAGTAATACTCAAAGCACAATAACAACAAATTCAACAAAATAAAACACGAACAAATGTAAATCAAAATAGAACATATATAATGATATATCTAGATATAATATAGCACAATTTTGGTGTGTTAGAGCAAACAAATATGTAAATGTGGCCAAAGAAGCAAATTTATTTTGCTATATGTAGTTGCTGCGGTTGCCCGGCATTAATACCAACGATAAGCTGACAACAATGACATTTCAATCGCACCACACACTCACACACAGGTACACTTAATTATACACACACACAAAGACGTGTGAGACACTTAACCTGGCTTAGAAACCAGTAACCAAGGCCAGCAGCTATTGCTGAAGTCGCTTTGCCACCGGCTCTGTATACTCGTATCTGAGTCGCTGCCAATCGCCTTTAGCTGGCTTTTACGGGTTTTGATCGTATAGGATGTTTAGATGGAATGCGAGATTTATAATATATCAAGACATTAGCCAAACAATATCAACAGCAATTTTGTGTTTTTTAAACACAGGGTCTAAAAACAATTTTCCAATAAGTTTTATTTTGTATTTTATTATTCAAAGAATGCTATTTTTTGAGATTTTACCAACTATAAAAATTATTACAAAAAGAAGTTAATTACAGAGCCATATCCTTTCCATAAAACAATAATTCAAAGGAACACAAATGCATATGTATATAAAACAGTCTTTAATGCTGAACCAACAATTCTCTACGTAAAACAATTTTAGACAGTCGAAATAATTAAATAAATATAACCGAATTTAATGCTTTATGAAAAATTTTCTACATTAAACAAGTTTGGTCAGCTGAAAAAGACTGTAAAAAGGCAAGATTCTTAGCTAATTTGTCTATAATTCCATATGATTTAAAAACCTTTTTAAAACCATTTAAACTTAAAGACAGAGTAAACTTTAAGGTCACAGGTGAAAGAGAACAACTTGAAGCTGCTACTCTACAATCGCTGCAATATTGTGCTTATATTATTCGTATTATTTATTACTTTGCTTGGCACAAACATCTATATCTATTCTTTACAATACCCAGCTGAACCAGACGCATCGATTGTTGTTGTTGTTATTGTTGTTGTTGCTGTAGAATGCCAACAAACGAGTCGGTGGGCAACAAGTTGAAGCAAAGGCCATAAAGTTAGTAAATGGATACATGCATATAGTATACTATATAATAAATGTAGTCGTATAGCTACTTGAGCATCAGCTGTACAGCATTGACAATGCAGCAAGCGTTTAAGCTGAGTTGATCTGACCCAATTGCTGGGCAAGTGGAAATTGGCAATAAGAGTCGGCGATTAAACTCTTTTAAACAGACATGGAGATAGGTAATCTCGTTTGACGGTAATCGCAGCTATAACTTGGCTAGATCAGCTGCAAATTGGCGCTACCAAAAAGCCTGCATTTAAAGTTCAGTCAATATCTTATTGGCATCCAAAATGCAACCACAAGCCATAGCAATCATTTTCTGTTTTGGTTTTTTTTTTTTTTTTTTTGTTTTGCTTCTTTATCGTATACAGATTTATCGGTCACGGTGCAGCTGAAGAAAGAAAACCAAAATATATAAGCATATTTCTGCGGTTGCGGGGCTGACTCGACTTACTAAACGCTCGGCTGCATCATGATCTTCATTTTGTGGGCAAGTTAAGACGTAGACGCCAATGTAGACAGTGACAGCCGGATCGGAATGGAATGAACTGGCCTGGACTGCATTCGGATTGGACCCGACCGTCGATCGTGGTCGACCGTAACGGAGTGCGGCAGTAGCTCTATAGAGAGGCTTATAAATATCGCGCGAGGCGTGAGCCGAGGCCCAGACAAATGCATTATGTATTTAACTTGGCTAATTGCTTGCTGTGCTGTGACTGTGCCT
This sequence comes from Sphaerogastrella javana, assembly GCA_037040025.1. NCBI lineage: Eukaryota > Metazoa > Arthropoda > Insecta > Diptera > Drosophilidae > Sphaerogastrella > Sphaerogastrella javana. Next base: position 26,287 of record JBANCZ010000588.1, read on the forward strand.
GTGCTATGGTGTGTAATCAGTAAGCAAGTACGCTTTACCAATCGCTAATTTGTGTGAACAGCAGAGTATCTCTATTTGCGAAAGATACTTTACTTTTTGTATCTTTGCTTATAGCCGTGGTATGGCATTTCTTGGCTGGTTGAATGCCCGATTTCACCTGAAATACGCCACACGTACTGACCAACAACAACGAACAAAGAAAACAAACAGTCTAAGCACTCTCTCAATGAGATATTTATGTTAAAAATTCTACAATACAGGAAGCAATAATCACATCACAGTTAAGCGCTGCGTGCCTAAGCAATTGCCATGCCGCGTTTTCAATTTATTTTTGCACCACATTCACATCTATAGATAATCTTTACTCTTTCATCTATAAATACAAATATCTATATATTATTAAAATAACAGCAAAACGTCAAAAAAAAAAAAAATAATAAAAGCGAAACACTCATATATTTATGAACAGCTGTCAGCGAACATTTGTAGTGAAGCAGAGCAGCGACAACAGCAGCAATCTCAGGCAACGGACACACAACATGATAGATCTGAAGACCTTTTTTTTGCCAACTTGCCGTCATTAACTTTAATAATAATCACCAAAAAAATAAGAAGAAAAAAAAATACCAAGTGCAAAATACATATTTAGCACGTTCGAAGCACTTTTAAAGACAAAACAATAAACAATAATAAACATAGCAAAAGACAACGTTTCCATTGGCAGAAAATGAAAAAAATAAAAACGACAAGCAGAAACATAAATAAAGTGTTTAGTTTGTAGTTTCATTTTGAGCCCCTTCTTCCCCTATTTAGCGATGCACTAAACTGTGATTGATCACTGTGATTTATGAGCATATAATTATTAGATGCCTTATATATGAAACATATTATTTATTATTGCAAAACTTCTGCAACAAAAATTATTCAACTTGACTAAATGCCTCCTAAACAATGGAAATCAATCAATGCTATGCCACTTGTATGCATTATAATCATGTATTAAATTGTCAAAGCATTTCAAAATCCAGACAGTTGATAATGTCAAGAGAGTTGTGCAAATTTTCTATATACACAATATATGCATATATATATATATTTTTTTTTTTTTTGTTTTAATTATGTTAATGATATAACATGCAGCGTCAATTTGTCAGCAAATTCCTCAAGAAACATGTGTCCACATGTGTTTTATAGAGAGTGTATGGCACAGAGTAACGTCTATTTGTCACAAAGTGTGTAACATATTGAGGAATGTATGGATATAATATTTATATGGTCTTGACAATTTTTCATTTTTATTTTTTTGGTATTTTGTAATTTAAAATTTGTCAGCTTCATTAGGTTTTACAGATGCTTATGCTCAGTTCTGAATTCTTTGTTTATTTTAGTTCGTCTTTTCAAAGTCTATAGATTTATTTTTATGGCTCATCTGCGCTAAGGGAATTTACATAGCATGCATATTTGCTTTTATTGGCATATCTCATAAAATATATATCATTCATTCGGATTATTAATGTAAGTGTATTCACACTTCGACATATGGCTCACATATTCGCTCGCTTTTTCGCACACATGCTTTGGCATGAATCTATGTGTATAGCTTAATGGGTACATAATATATGATATATGTGTATGATATGCATGCATACTGCTGCTGCCCTTCTCAGGTTGATTAGCAGCAGCAACCTGCTGTGCTTGAGCAGCAACAACAAATCATAAAATGCAGTTAATTTGGCGGCAACTGGCGCCAGTTGAACACAGTGAGTACCAGAAATTTCACCTGGCTTTTGCTGCAGCTAATTATGGTAAAAGCATTTTTGAGCATACAACAATTTGCATTTTGCTGCATTTGCCAAGAAAATAAAACAAAAAAACAAATACATGCATTCAGGCCAAACACAAAAACATACCTTAAATACTCTACATTTCATTATGGACATTTATTTCTTCTTGGAGTTTGTTGATATTTATAGATTTGTCCAATTGCCTGATTGCTGCATATTCAAATGGCAAGTTCATTAGCCCTCTATGTATACTTCTATCAGATCTTAAATATTCATAAATATATATACGTATACAATATATATATATATATATATACATGTAATTAGCTACATGTTTTAATCTTGATTTATATATCAGTTCTCTGCTCAATATGGCATTTGGTGTACGCTTAATGAAGATTTTGTCGATTTGATATGACTTGTTGCCACCGCTTTTATGGCAACGGTGACGCCTTTTCGCAGTTTCCCAACCTACACGTTATGTTTATTTATTTATTTATTTTTTTTGATTTTAAATATTTTAATTAATTAGCTCAACTATACAAAAATGGCTTAAACAAAACTCAACTGGAATTGAGCAGATCTGAGCTGAACTGATGAGCCAGCGGCCAGAGCGTGGGCAGAGCAAAAGGGCAGGCATATAATGCATATACACACGTATGTAAATATATACATATACATATAGTAAAATATTAAAGAAAGTTTTTTTTTTCGTATAGAATAGCCAAGAGAAACAACATTCATATAAAGATTATACTATATACCCATATATACAAGAGAAAGAGCCATACAAAGCAGCTGCTATGGCTGTATTTGCTACAAATTTGTTTGTATTTTTTCTAGTTTTCTTATTTTTTCAAGTTATTGTTATTGTTGTTGTTTATTTGAACTTTACACACTTTTATTAATTGCAGTAGAGCTTAAGCAAAGCAAAAGCAAAAAGCCATAAGCCCAAAAGCTAATGCTTTCTACAAACAAACTGTAAGATTTCCACGTGCAGGCAGTCGAACGTGTAAGGTCAACACAAATAACTTTGCCCATATGTAAACATATATATATATATATAAAATATATATATATATCCCTTATATACATAGATATATCAGCATCTATGTATATTTTTCTTTGGGCATAAGCACAATTCTAAAATAAACATATTTACATGTATAGAGAGGTAGGCATAGCTTTCAATTGTTAAAAATGCTTTTGTTATTAATGAATAGTAACATAAAATTACACAAACACATAAATACACACACATGTACATACACTCACACACTTAGTGTGTGTGAAATTAAACGGCGTCTATAATTTGTACAGGTCTTAATTCGAAACTTGCACAGAACACTGCCATATTCTTTGCCTGTGCATTTTCAACCATAGCCACATTTTTATTGTTTTTATACATTTTTTTTTGGTTTTTTTTTTTTTTTTGGTTTTTTTATACACAACACAATTATTTTTAATGGTTATGCAGGCCTCGTTTTGTTTTTAGAACACACAAAGAGAGAGAGAGTGAAACACGCAAATGCGAAACAGCGATAGAAAAATAATAACAACAAAAAAAGAAAAGAAAAGCTGCGTAAATATTTTGTAGCGATTCTGCGAATCTGACAGCGTACTCACTAATTATTATTTTTACAAATAGTATGGGAATTATAAACATATAATTTCGATATTGTAAAATCTGTTTAACGAGTTCACACACACACACGCACGCACACACACACACACACACTCTTTATACTATGTGTGTATATGTATTGGATGTGTATTTTGTGGACTGTGCTTCTGTGTGATAGCGCTGAGAAATTCGCGTGCTACTAAAAGTCAAACGTTGGTGACTTTTTGGCCACGTTCGTAGAATAGAACCGAATTGAATAGAATTAAATAAGAAGTATATTATATACTGGGCTAAACTATACAGCGCGCGTGAGCATGCAGAGACTGTCCACACTGTCCCATAGTCTTACAGTTCCCACTGTGTCTCTCAGCAAGAGCAAGAGCAAGAGCAACTACAAGAGCAGTGATACACAGAGAGACAAAGACGAGCAGCTCTATTTGTCCATCACACTCACACATACTCACATACACACTCACACACACACTCACTCACACACACACGTACAGTTGCAGCTGTGTGCACATAGAGTGCAGAGCAAAAGAGGCGAGAAAATTAGAGATCAAGACAAAGATAAAAATATATAAGAAATGCGTGTATTGATTTAATAAAAATAAAATACAAAAAAATACAAATATACAGGGTGTGTCAACAGCTAAAAATTATTGACATGCGCCACCAATTAAAATTTGTGCTTAAATAAAGCCATTAGAAACTTGATTGTAATAGGTTGAGCTTGCATTTAGTATGTCATGTCATTTGGTTTATGTTAATCTGTAAGGGTTGATCACCCTGTAGCTGGCACGTCAGTCATCTATTTTTAGAAACAATAACAAAATAACACGGTGTTCTTTCTCTATGTGTCTATGTATTGTAGTACATCATATTTGCCTCCAACTGATGCTGTTCAATGAGGCAAAAGGGTAAAACCTCAAACGCACTAAACTGGGCAAGCAGCAACTAATTTTCGGGCATAACGCGTTGCTTATTTAGTAAAATTCGAACATGATGATGATGAAGATGTTGATCATGATGATGTTGTTGTTGATGACGAGCACAAGATGCCATCAAATTTGTTTGTTTCAACAGCGTTGAGATAAAATAAAACTAAAAACGTACCGAAACATAAAAAAATATAGACAAAATATTACCCTTGCCGAAAAGTCAACGAATTGGGAGCGTGCTGTTGTCGTCGTGTTGAATTTTAAAAATAAATTCGGAAAAGCGCCGACATACAAATATATGGCTGTGTGTGTGTGTGTGTGTGTGTGTGTGTGTGTGTGTATGTGTATGTGCCTATGTGCAACATAGCACGTCGACATATACATAATATCGAAAATAGTGCAGGCAATCGCGCAGGTGGCAAATGGGAGCACGAACGGGATGCGTATCGAAAGAATGCAACATCGGCGCCATTTTGCGTGGCACAACCATAAGTCCATCCGTCCGCCTGTCGGTCCGTCCATACCGTGTGTCTGTCTGTTGGCGTTGTCATAAATCTTGAAATGCCTTTCGCGTCAGTCGCTCTGGCCGAGGCGTAACTTGGGGCGATTTCTCGCAAAACAAACTACGTGATCATAATATCAATAGTTGACCCAGAAATGGTATTTTATTTTAGCCAAGTTGAAAAAAAAAACCAAGCAAAAAGGTTGCAAATACAACAGACCCCAATGATTTGTAGGTTTGGATTAATTGTGTGTGTGTGTGTGTTTGTGTGTGTGTGGAGGAACTATGCGCATTCTTTTGATTTGTATACGAACGAAAGGTTCACAAAGAAAGAGCCGATTTCTACGATACGTACTAAATTCACAGTGCTAATGAGGTCACAGTTGTCAGACATATAGATAATCTCTGCAAGCATTCTAAACGGTTGAACAAAAAAAAAACAACATTTACAAAAGCTCAGCACCTACAGGGTGCTATAAAACCACAATAACACTTATAATAACTCTCTCATTCGAAACAAAAAAAAAATGAAAACTAAAACTCTTTCAATGTCAGTTGTTTGGGTCTATCTAATGGTTCATAATTTAACCATTGTATTCTAAAAAGATCTCTCAACTATGGGCGCTAATTAACTGAGAAGTCGCCCAGTAATTGTTGCCCACCAGAAACATTTTAGTAGGTAATTTTCTCAAAAAAAAAACACAGGGTCTAAAAAAAAAAACCCAAAGCCTTGCTCATAACAAAAGCTAAATGACGAGTGCGTTAAATGATCTTAAAACAACAACAGAAAACAACAAAACAAAGCGAAAAACACAATAAAACAATGCATTAAATGAAAGAGGGTCAAGCTCAGTCTCTTGGGCCTGGAATTATATGCACTTTCTTGCTATACCAGCTTTATATGCAGAGTCTCTCTCCCATATATACAATGTGACGCCCCCACCTTTCTACACATTTGATTTTCAACGCATTTTCGCTTTCATTTGAATGGGCAGTGGAACTCAAACGGTCAATCTGATCGCTATATAGAAACAACAATATATGGTAGTATAGTCAATTTCTGGTCTGGTTTCTTAGCTGTTGTTGCTTTGTGCGTTTTCTGTGAAATTTCTAAATAAATAACTAAATAATCATATGCAAATAAGCCACATCGAAGTAGAAGCAACAATGGTACGGCCAATGGCCGATAGCCGATAGACGATAGACGATAGACCATCGCCGATAGCCAAGGCGCTTCATGTGATGATTTCACGTAGTAGTCACCGGTTCGGTTTGGTTACCCACATAAATTTCGTTTAGTCGCTGTGACCTGCGTTCCATACGATTAGTCTCGGGTTTCTCTTTCGAGTCCAACAAAAAGCGAAATTTGATTTCTGTTTTCTGATTAGTAGAACCAAAAAACCAACAACAACAGCAAACTAACTCTTGTTCATACCATAGCACGCCATACCCGTACCCACACCAATACCTACATATATACCTATACCAATTCCTATATCTATACCTATACCGTTCGCTCAATGGTATAGAAACACCTTTTGCGAATAGCATAGCATTTCTGGGGTTTCTTAATTTATGCACCTTGTCATCGCTGGATTTTTAACGATGGGTCGATGTTTTGCCTTAGAAACTACTAC
>JBANCZ010000589.1:0-31831 GCA_037040025.1 Sphaerogastrella javana
TTTTCAATTAATATAGTTCATATTTAAAACTGAATAATGAAGAATAAAAATATAGAAACACTTGAGGAATTTAACCAAAGAAATGGCCATAAAATACCTGGACAGCAGCAAGGCATTCAAAATGCTTGGAGTGCCAACAAATCTCTTTGTTGATGCTGCATGAAAATATTTACATAAAATAGGCGTCCATGGTATATAAGGGCTTCAATAAGAAAGGAAAAAAAAAAACTACCAGCAATGAAATGTGTTGAAGTGTTAGTAAATTACCGAAAATATATTTAATTCATGTTATTATATATAATAAATTGTTGAGATATTAATTATCTTAGTCTGTTATACCCTTTAAGCTAATTTAAAGCGAGGTTTTTGCTTTAGAGAAGCATAAAACGAATTATCAACCTTTTTTGCCATCATTATTTGTTCGTCATCTTACTTTCTTCTTATTCTCTCACTCTCTCTCTTTCTCTCTCTCTCTCTCTCTCTAAAAGAGAGTCCTTGACACACTCTTTCTTCTATTCACTCCATATATTGCTCTCTCTCTACCTTTCTCTCTTCCTTTATCTATCTCTCTTTCTTTCTCTGTCTTCCTTAGAGCCTTTAGCTTGCCTGCTTATTAGCACTCATCATCAACCTCCAGCTGCCGCCATCCTTGCCGTCACACCTACATTTCTATCTTCCCACTGCCACGCCCATTTTGCCCACTCTGCTGGTGGCAGCTTTGAGCCCTAGACTCTAGACTCTTTGCCTTTGTTCTAATTGAGTTAGAAAGAGTTTTGAAGTGCTCGCTCTGCCATTTTATTAGAAAGCCAAATGTCTTGGGTAGCTACTCAGTGGGCGTGGCAGCTGCAGCCCTTTTGATTTGCATGCACAAGCACACAAACACAAACACACACACACAAACACACACACACACACACTCTCAAAGAGCTTAGCAACTATCGAACACTGAGCAAACATAACCTAACATATTCATAGTGCAATTTAAAGCAGTCAAAAGGAAGTGGGGGCAAAAGGGAAGGGGGGAGGACACACCACCTCATCGACTGGTCAGAGCTTAAAGCCTGATAAGGAAATAAAAAACGCAGAAGCACAAAATTTTGCTTGACCAATTGATAAAAATTGCGTATTAGAGCATATAGTATATATATATATTTTATTGGCTCTAGCTGCCACGCCCCCCATGCCACACACAAACCTAAGCGGCATCCTTTCAACATAAGCTGCTTGTATCAATAAAAATTCGATTATATACACACACACACACAGAGAGAGAAAGACTTTTGTAGCTTCCTTTTTTTATAAATATTAGAGCAATGATTTATCATTCTGCTGACTTTATCGTCTCATGCAGTATATATATGATACTTAGGGTATATATACGTATAGTATTTACTTGGTTATATTAGGCCAGCGCCTAGTTAAGCTGCGGCCTCGGCCTTTTTTTGACAATATCAGCTTATATGTGCTTGTTTTTTTTTTTCTTGTGTGTCTCTTTTTTAGCTTGTTTTATGGCAGCTTTTGATATTTTCATAAATATTTTAAGCATGTGCTCGAAGCGATTGAAAACATACACATATAGCAGTAGCAAGGGAAGGAATTGGAATCGCTTTTGCTCAAGTAGCTTATCAAAGCGTCTTATATGTGTGTGCCACGCCCCAAACCCAACCCCCCGCCCTTTCGATATATCAAGTAGCAAAATCGCACAAATTGGCAACCTTTTCGCTTGGCCAATGTCCAGCTTAGTCATTCGAAACACTCGAAATATGGCATATACTCAATACACTCACTACACTCACTACACTCACTACACTCACATTCACATTCATTCGTTTATATATTCCATAAACGTAATCGACTTCTCTTACTCCAGCCCCCCATCCTCGCTTCATTGTTGCAAGTTTCTTGCTTTTTGGCTTTTTATGTGAGAAAAGGAATTGAGTTCTTCTTGTTTCTCTATCTCTCTCTCTCTCTCTCTCTCTGTCTGTCCGGCTGTCTGTCTGTTTGTCTGTCTTTCTGTCGCTTCTGTCTTTGCTGATTCCCTTTTTTGGTTCGCTCATAAAGCCAAAGCTTTCTAATTGGTTATGTAATTGTTGGCATTAAGTGATTTCTTGTTTATTTCACGCCTGCATGCACACAAATTGAAATAAGTTAAGCTAGATTCCAGGGTATTCATTTGAAAGATATAGCCATGGCAACAGAACAGCATAGAAAATATGTTTTAACACAAATTTTAGTAGATTTCTTAATGCCCAAAATAAATAATATTTTAGCTGATAATAATTTACATAATAATATTTAAATTTGATTTAAAAATACAAATGCCTTAGTATAAGCTTGTTTTCGGCTTGATTTTCTAGAAAAAAATTCAATTTCTAGAGTAAAAATTTTTAAATTTATATTAAATTCATAATGTTAAATGTACAAAAAACCATTTAAAACAATTGCAGACTTTTAAAAAACTTCAATATCTAGACGACTTCAATGCAAATGTTTGACAAAATTTTTCAATTGAATTTACTTTTTGAGAAGCCCCAGAAAATTTTCGATTGAGTGAATGCCGCATCGAAGGCAGCTTCAAGCGGCTTAAAGATTTCATTGCTTCTTAGCGCAGCAGACTGTACTACAGACACTATAGAACAAAAATCTTAAAAAAAAAAATATCAAAAAAAAAATATTCCAAAGAAATTGTAAAAAAAATGGTGATTAAATTGTCTAAAAATTTGTCTAAATGCAAGATAAATATTGTGCAGGCATTAAAAGTTTATTGTTGCATACGAAACGTGGGCGCAAATGAAGGCTAATTAAAAAAATATATATGTATATATAAAAAATGTAAGCTCAAGAACTTAATATTTATATTTTGTTGAACGTAAATTGGTAAACAGCGTGAGAAAAAGTTTCGAAAAAAACATCAAAGAAAACTTAGAAAGTCGCAAACGACAGAAATTAAAAGACAGATTAAAAAGGAAATTAAAAAAAAAAAAACAGACACAAAAGCAAAGCAAAGAATCAAATGTATATATAGATACTTTGGGAAAGTAGAAGTTCATAATTAAACAAACACAAAACGGAATATTCAATAAATGTCCACGGAAAAGAAGAAAATGGCAGGGGAAAAAAGAGAGAGCATTATAATAATCGCAGCTTTTTTTTTTTGCTTTTACAAAAACGAAAGATTTTCATTTTTTAAGAACTCTTAGAAGGAAGGGAAGAAAAATCATAGCAGCAAAAGCCGACCATTAAAAAGTTCGAATTAATAGACAGCGCCGCATACTAATCCAATAAGCCTGCCACCCACTGGAGGTGGGGGGTGTGGCAAACCCTGTGCTACCCTTTTTTTTGTTGCTTTTTGGTTACCCCTAAAGACGCCAAATCGAAAAGAAACGCATGGCTGCACGTGAAGCTGGGGCATCAAATCTGTGTGGCAAGAAAACAATAATTATCCTGGCCGTGTACGAAAAATAATAATAAAATGTCCACGACAAGGACAATAAGGATGATGGGGGCGAGGAGGGGTGCAGGGAACCAGCAACCGAGCAGCTGCCTTTTGGAGCACTTAATTAGAAAACGTTTAATGCCTTCTGCGATTTTATTCAGAGTGGTACTGAGGGAGGGAAGGGGGTCCCTTCAAGCGTAAGGACAACGAAGCCATTGATGCAATCTCTAAACACAAAACATAGAGCACGGACTTTAGCAAGAAGTACGTCGAAGTCCAACTCCTTGGCAGAACTTCTAGTCCTTGGTCCAAGTCGCAGACTCAGAAATTTATACGCTTATATAAAACTTTTGGCGACAGAGAAAGACAAAGAGAGAGAGAGAGAGAGAGGGAGAGGCAATCCTGTGGTTTTCTATTTCTTCCCAGTACATGTACAATTTTCCAACTAATTTAATGCAAACGCTCAATAGTTGATTTATAATCAGGGCCCCAAGAACACAATAATTTACCACTAAGTCTAGTTTAAGCTAGCGGTTTCTAATGTGATTGTATTATAATGTATATATATATATATGAGGCATATGGCGCGTCTTTATAGATATGGAAGATCGTATATATTTATATATATATATATATGTATTTATTTAAATATTTTTTGACTAATTTTTGAGCACTTTAAACAACATTGTATATTCATTTAAACTTCAAATGTTACAAAATTTTGTGCAGCTGCTAATAAATTTGTATAATTTTTTCCTTCTGAAATCAAAAACTATATACCAAGTGAATTTGTGCAATTAAAAACTTGGCTCACAGCAATCTATATAAAGAGAAATAGAATGATGGAGCGAGTAAAACTCCGAAAACTTTTGTAGATAACAATTTCCAAATGCTTTGACAGAATTTTGCGCAGAGATTTCTCTCTTCCAGCGCAATGACAGGAGTCTGCCCCAAGCAGATGATATCGAAATCATAACAGTACAAGCGTGTCAAACCGCAAAAAATGCGCCGCATGAATATATTAAATTACAATAACAACAACAACAACAAAAACAGGGTTCTGGGGTGTGGCATACGCCGGAAACATGCCAATCCCCGGTTAGATAGAGTAGAACTTGCTTTATGAATGGAATGAATGAATCAATGGTATGAATTGAATGGGTGTTTTTTTTTTTTTTTTTGGGTGGTTGCGCTCTGGCAACAATGCGTTGAGGCGAGAGCGCAAAAATAAAAGAAACAAAAATTAAAAGGGTCACTTTACAACGGACTTAAATGCTTTAAACAAAAAGAAAGCAAGAAAAAAAAACAAGCAACAAAAAAATATTTTTTTTGAGATGAAAAGTGAGGAAAATAAATGCATATTTTTGAGGCCATTTTCACGAGGCTATGGGTGTGGCTCTACTACAATGTTTGCTCATGATAAAAAGCTCACCGATTCGCCAAAGACTTTGCCTGCTCGGCCGCGTGATGGGCGGCGGGGGAAGGGGCAAGTACAGTGGTTGGGGTGGGGTGTGGCTGCTGTTTACAAACATAATCGCTGAAAAATTAAGTTTTTGAAATTGCTTTTTAAATTAGCTGCTTATGCAGATATGAAATATGAGCACAGCGAAAGACAGAGAGAGTAACAGAGAGAGAGAGAGAGAAAAGAAAGAGAAAGAGGGAGAAAGAAATGGAGAAGAGACTAAGAAGTAAAGACTTTGCTCATAACTCAAGAATGTCAGGCATAGGCAGTTCGCACTTGGGTCGCAGCAGAAGTTTTACAGGTCTAACTAAATGTTAAGAATACTATTTCTATAATTTAAGAGAGTCTATAGGAAAAAAGCTAAGATTAAACTTGAAATTTAACAAAAACATTCTTTAGATATGATAAAATAATATATAATCTAATTAAGGCCAATATATGAAAGTATTGTGATAGTATATGATATTATGTAATAGTATATGATAGCATTTAGATATAACATGGTAGTAATACATTAGTAGGTAATAGTCTGTGAAATTTAGTTATCATTTTTATATTCGTCAGCAAATAGTTCTTAAGATTGCGACAGTAGGAAAGAAGCCTGCGTTTAGTATTTTTGGTACTGTATAGTATTTTCGATTCTCTATAGGATCAATCGACTTGACTTGATATACTGAACAAGAATACATATATATCATTGGGTCCGCCCAATATAGACCTGCTAGTTAAACGCTAATCGACTTTTCCCAGAGTTAATACACGCGATAGTGTTTTTTTTTAAAACAGGGCTCTAAAAAAAATACCAAAATATACTTTTCCCATACTAATACAAGAAATTTACACAAATAAATGTCAGGATTTAAAAAACGAAAACACAGAAATTAAGCAAAGGCGAAAAAAGAATACAAATCAAATCAAAATTCAAAACGTGATAGGGCGCACAGCAACCGCAGAACCCCGTATAAAAGAAAGGTCAACCCCAGCAGCTGGATTAAGCTGTGGGCTTAGAATGTTTAAGTGGGCATGGACAAGCATACTTACAGCGTTTGAAGGACACACACAAAACAATCAAGAGCAAACAATAAAAATATAGAAGGAAAAACGTTTAAGAAGTAGTAGCAAAAAAAAAAAATAGAAAATCGAGAAGAAAAGGGGGATTTGTGCAATGTAATGGAGTATGAGCGTGATCCCGGCACGGGTCAGGCTCTATGGAGACGGCAAACGTGAGCACATCTCTAATTGAGCGACGACTCCACGCTTTCGCGTAAAAAGTAAGAATTAAAATCGAAAAAGAGAAAAAAATAAATAAAATGAAGTACAAAATAAATGGAATAAGTGGGAAAAACGTACTAGAGACGACCACCACCACCGCAAATGAACAAAAGGACTCAAGCGGTTTGTTTTGCGATACCTAAGCTTATTTTTTTTTAAGATGCGTAAAAATGGTAAAAAGAAGAATTACAAATAAAAATACGAAGCATTCGGAATTAAAAATGGTCGACGGTGCCAGGCGGCTAAACAAAACAAATGGCAAGGGCAGAGAAACAGAAAGAGAAAAAGACGGGAGTAGCGGCAACCCGACGACCCGCAGCGTTGCTCTGAGCCAAGCATTACAATTGCCAATGGCTAGAGCCCTAATCCTTTCAACTTTCGTTCTGCAGCTCATTATGCACACGCCCCAAATGCCAAAACATTTAATGGCCCAAATCCAGACCGAAAGACTGGGATTGAGAGTGGAAATAGGATAGGGTGTCCAACAGGACAGCCATGCATTGTGCGGAAAAAACTACGCACCGCTTGATTTGATTAATTATGTGCTGAATATGAATTGTTAAGTCAACAATGTGCAGAGTATGCAGAGATAGCGCTTATAACGGACAGCTATACGACCCTTTCCCACAAAGGCCACTAGAGAATGGGGAGCCTAGCCGGTACATTGGCTCAATTTCAACCAGGTGCATAATTTTTGAGCGCTGTATGGCAAAGACCCCTGATTCTCAACTCAATTATGTAAGATCTGCAGATTTTGAATATTCATTTTACAGTACAATACAAGAAATCATAGGGTTTTCCGGCAAGCTTTCAATTTTAAACCACAAACATTACTATTCCAGAAGATTAACATTTTTTGGACGCAGTAAAAAATAGTAATTCGAGAACTCAAACATTATTTTGAAGCATATTGCATAGATTCATACAGATTCTTTAAACAATAAACTCGAGGGCCGTTTAATTTTCGAGGATATTGCAGCCCTTTCTCTACGTCCAGGCGAGACACCACTAATCACGTCATATAATGAATTATAATGGTTGAAAAGTCGTCGAGTGTAACGTTATGCTATACTACCCCAACTTCTCAGCCAGGGTGCAAGGCAGACCTTGTTTGGGAGCCAGCCTTAAATAATCGCTGCATTGTCTATTTTGACATTTGACTCAGAGCCGAGAGTCAAAACGAAGCAACGGCCAACGGTTTGGGTGATTAGGTTAGAAGTACCCAACCAACCAATCTACCCACCCACTCCCTCTATAGAGTTTCATGCTAAATTTATCAAATGCGTAATGAGCGCACGTGAGTTGCATGCCACATGGCTATGGTCCATACAGCCAAGGGTCAAGTAGCTTAGACTTTTCTATACCACACTGATATGCCCAATTTTTGTGGGTTTTTCGGGTTTTTTTTTTCGACTTCGCCTTGTTAATTACAACTTAAATTGACAGCACAAAATTGGTTGGGCCAAAATTTGTGGGCTTTTTTGCTTGTGCTGGGCATGCGGTCGGCATATTAAGCGCCTGTACAGCAGCTGCACCGTTTTATGGAACACAGACAAATGAAGACTTAAGACGTACTTAATGCTCCGCGAGAGTCAGCCAAGTAAAAACGCCAAAAGCTGCCTTAAAAATTCTTCTAATAAACAAAACACACACACACACACACAATACACATACATGTATGTATTTAAATATTAAGAGCAACAGAAATTAGTCTAAGCAGCGCTGACAAGCGAGAAGAAAGGATAGAGGGTTGCTCTGTGTGAGACGGTGCCTGGTGGAGAGGGTGCTCGGTGGAGAGGGTGGCTGTGTAAGGCCCTGTCTGTGGGTGTAGTGGGTAAATGGGAAGTGGTAAGTGGCATTTAACCCTAATTTGACACAGGAAGTCACAAATAAATACATGTATGTTTATCAAGGGTTACATAAAAAAAAAATCATATAAAAAGAAATAAAAAGAGAGAAGGGATCCGCTTGATGAAGAGCAGGCACTGTGAGTGCGTAGCGTATGCTAAATGCCATTATGTGTCAAGGATATCAATAAACGAACGGGGTGAAGCTGCAGTGCGACGGGTGTTCAAGGGGTGGGTGAGGGGTGAGGGGTGAGTGTGGGGTGTGAGTGTGTGTGTGTGCCTGTGGTAACGGCAGACAGACAGGAAACGGAAATCACAACAAAGTGCTGACATGTGCCGCGGTTAGCGTGCGCTCCCATACACGAACACATACACACACACATGTACACATATGTTTGGCAAATTTTATGTGTGTGTGTGTGTGTGTGTGCTTGTGTGTGTGTGATGTGTGTGCGTGTCTGTCTTGTTGGGTGTCAAGTTCCTTTTCACGCGCAAATTGAGTGCTTAAGCGGTTTAGTTGGCACACACACACACACTCACACACACACATCCTCACACACTCTCAGTCAAGTCCTGTGCTTGCACTGCACCCCCCTCTTATGCACGCCCATGCCTATGTAGGTAGGCAGCGGGTTAAGCAGCAGCAGCAGCAACTCTTAGGCGTCACTAAGCCGCCGGCATTCATCTTGTTATTACTTAAGAGACGCAACACAGAGAGAGAGAGAATGAGAGAAAGATAGAGAGAGTGAGAGAAAGGGAGCCCGATAAGCAGCTGCCACGCCCCTGCATTAAGTTATCGCAATTTGCAATGAGAATTTGCTATTTTGGCATTCATGGCGATTTCCATTTGATATTACACGCCAAATATTATTTATTGTCAACGCTTGCACTAAGTTATAGCCAAAAACAGTAAAGGGGGGGAGGGAGGTCAAACCCCCTGCAACCCCCGTAGCCACACCACCACATCCCTGGCTCTGCATGTGTGTTGCGGTGGCAGCGATAAGACCGCACGCAAAATGTCATTTGCATACGCTTTTGCCAAGGGTAACAAAAGCAAAAACAACAACAATAACAAAAGCAAAAAACAACAACAACAACAAGAACAATAACAATAACAACAACAAATTGCAAATAAAATCGCTACCAAATGGCCAATGCGAATTTTGAGAATTTGCTAAAGATAGAGAGAGAGTGAGAGAGGGAATGGGGGACACAGCAGCGGCAATGCAGACATAAGCAGGGGAAAAGGGGAGAAGATGTATGGGAAGAAGACGTAGATGGCAATGGGCGCAGCCTGGCAAGGAAGAAGAGGGGGCAGGGTTGATGTGTGGTTGGGTTTAGAGGAAGGAAACGGCAGCAGGTCGCGTGCCAGCAGCATAATTTGCAGTTGTCTATTCTTTTGCAATGCACTGAGAAAAACAAGCTCAGACAGTAAAATAATAAAACATAAATAAAAAATTACAAATTAAATAAATAACAATAAATAAAAAAGGGGAAAAAACACAAGCGAACTCAAATAGTATACACAAAAAAATTAAAAAAATTTGTTTAAATAAATTTAAATAAATAATAAAATAGAAAAGAAAAACAATAAAACACAAAAAGTATTAAAAATAAATTAACTAAATGAATTAAAACAATTAACAACTTAAGAAAAACAAACTTAAGTGGTACAACAATTAAACACTAAGAAATTTAAAAAAAAAAAAAATTAAGAAAATCGACAAATTGAAAAAAAAAAATTTTTAAATAAATTAAATAAAAGCAAATAAATAAAATAAAAGAAAAACGTACTCATGCATTAAAAAACTCAAAAAATTATTAAAATATTGAATGACTGTAATAAAATTAATATAAATAATTTAATAAGCTTAGGCAGCAAAACAATAAAACGCAAAGAATTATACAAAAATTTATTCAACTAATAAAACAAACTAAAATAAAAAATAAAAGAACAATAACAAACTAAAGTAGTAATCAAATAAAATACAAAATACAAATAATTAATTAATTAAAAAGGCTTAAAATTTTTTAAATACATTTACATTTTATTTTAATTTAAGCCTTTAAAATAAAAATAATGCAATTTTTTTTTTTGTATTGCCTTAATTGTATAACAATTGCTTTCGCGCAGTGTAGCATACGCCCGCGTAATGTGCGGTATAACAATAATAACAGAAACAGCAGGAAAAGAAGGAGGGGAAGAAGAAACAGCAGCAGCAGCAGCAACAGCAACAGTAGAGGGAGAAGCAGAAGAAGAAACAGAAACAGAAGCAGCGGCACCAAGAGATAAAGATGTCGTATACTTAGACTCTTTCTCACTCGCTCACTCTCACTTACACGCTCTCACTTGCTCTCACTCTTTAGCTTTCGCCCATTCCCTCATTCCATCATTCGCACCGGTTTCATTGAGTCGCTGTATCACATTTGTTTGTTATTTATGCTGAGCCTTTCGCTCAGTGTCCTGGCATTCAAATCTCTTTTGCGGCTGCCTGGCCACATTTGCTGCTTTCCATGGCTGCAATTACACCATGTGTATGTGTGAGTGTGAGTGTGAGTGTGAGTGTGAGTGTGAGTGTGAGTGTGAGTGTGAGTGTGAGTGTGAGTGTGCGTGTGTATGTTACAGCTGCTATGGCTTTTGTGTAAATGTTTTTTTCCCATTTTTTGGGAGCGCGTAATAAACATAAACATTCGCATGGTCCCCAAAAAAAAAAAAAGATTTCTCGAATTTTTATTGCCTCGCAATTGATACACTGAAATAATGTTTTTGATTTTTATGGCCCAAGGAAAACATATGATGTTCACATACAATTATTACCAAACTGCCACGCCCATTCCACCCAATCGTTTTTGCCCAATTACACAGCGTGCGGCTTTTGCATGCATTTGGGATTATTTTTAAGCATTTCGCATTTGCTTTCAGATACTTTTGAAGTCAACTCCACCCCCCCAATTCCCAATTTCCCATTGTCATATGTATGATACATATGCATACATGTGTATATACCCCATATGGGTTTTTGAAATTATGATTATGCGCCAGGATACCACATAAGTATCAATATACACAGAGAAACAGAGAGAAGTAGAAAAAGACACAGATAGACTCTTCTTTGAAGACTACCCCTATTTGGAGCTGGGGAAAAGCCGGAAAACTCGTTTAAATTTCACTTTGTTTTTCATTGCGTGTATTCAAAATATGGCATACTCTTTGGTTGCATTAGAAAATCTACATAAATTTTAATATTTTAAGCTATTTTGTTATAGATGGAAGCGTTTTTCCATAAATTTATTTTCATGAAATTTTGCTTGAATTTAGTTTAATATTTTCTGCATTGAAGCTTGAAATCTCAGCAAATTGTTTTTAGTCTAAATAAAATTCCTCTTAAAGTTCTCAAGACTATGTTCTATAGAGCTTTAAGAGCATTAAAGCTAACTATTGCTATTATACAAACTTTAAAGTATAGAATAAAACACCAACATAAGCTATAAGCACTGCTAAAGCAACTTTTGTGCTTATAGTTCTTTAAAGGTAAGCAATATTATACATATCATATCATACATAACACAAACTATGTTTAAATGTAGCGTAAACCCACTTAATGAAAGCGAAAGCTCACATCAAAGCTCTAAGCACACACAGTGATCATTCCAACAGCTGTAAATGCAAGCTCCGCGAAAGCTTTTAAGCACAATCAACGCTCTGATCTCCAATTTCAATGCATACGCTAACAAATATCAACAGTTTTAGGGGTTGCTTTAGACAGACCGCAAACGCCGCACACCAACACCGTTCTAAGTGCGATAAAAATGTAGAAGCTCATTATGAAAGCTCGCTAATTGAATATTGACCACAAATTGATCTTGTTGAAGGTTGATCTAAACAATATTTCCGCAATAACAAAATTGATCGATAACTGAGCACAGAGACAAGCTGATGCACTTATTATTATATCATTTTAAGATGATATAAATCGGTATTTTGAAGAGTCTAAAAATATGCGCTCCCTTAGTTCGTATTAATAATGTAAAAGCGCTAAAGTTTCACCTTGATTTCACAGCAGTAAAAATTGTATTTATGCGCTGATTACAGTTATGAATTTGTGTGCTTTGCAAAGCAAATCCAAGTGCAAGCAAATCTAATAAAGCATTGTTTGTGCTCTGGATATGAGTAAAAAAACACACATACACACACAAACATAAAGTGATATATATGTATATATATATATATATATATAGTGTTGTATCTTGGGGAATTGATGTCAGTAATACAGCACGGTGATCGCTCGGAGATCGGAGCAACGCGAGACTCTCAGACGATCAACTCACACTATGCTGAATTGGATTAAGTTGAGGCTGCGGCTGAGACTGAGACTGAGACAGAGACTTCCAATTCCCAGGCCCATTTGATCTAAGAGTTTAGCTTAGTTTAGTAGTACGTTTACGTTGATGCTAACGGTATCACAGTTTCAAAACTACAGCGCTATAACACGATAATCATCATAAACATAGATCTTGCATTTTTATCAACTTGTAATTCAATTAAATAAGTGCTAAATATTGTGTAAAACAGTGACAACCATGTAACCTAAAACAAGTACTTAAAAAGCTTTATAATCAGACAAAATACTAAATACTAAATAGTATATACTTATCATAGTATATATCTACATATATATATATGTATATATTATATATATATATTATAATATAAATTCAAGCACAACATAATCAAGCCGCAGATAAAAGTTCGTGTGATAAGCACCGCATAAATTTGAATATGCTAAGTGAATTGTGGCGACAGTGACACACACATACACACACTAAAATATATACTATATGTGCTCAAGTTGATGTGTATTTACATTAAATAATAGACCACGTTGAACCCACCCACACATTGGAACCTCGAAAATCAAAATAATAATAATAATAATAATAACGAAAGCAAGAACGAACGTTAGAATCAAAGCAAGTGCCAAAAGAAAAGAGCAACAATTTCGAGGATTTACATCGACTTTTCTATACTCTTACATTGAGGCTATAAAAGACTAAAATAAGGGTTGTATTAAGTGCAAATTTCAATATATTTATACAGATAAATTTAATATAATTGAAATGCTTAAACTTGGAATTTGAAAAACCGCTGAAATTTCATTCATTATATTATTTTATTAATAGAAAATATGCAAAACTAACCAATTAAATTTTATATTATAATATAATGGAAAATGAAGCAAAATATTGAAAATTTAAATATACTTTTTGCAAAAGTTAAAAATTTGATTCTTCTACTTTAGAAAGTGCAAATGAAAAAGTATGGGAAAACGTTCATTAAAAAATGCTACAAATTTAAATTAATGTATTATTATATTGTGTATTATAAAAATTGTATAAATATTATATACAATGATGACTTCTCGAAAAAAAATTAAATTTTTTTAAAACTATATTACATGTCCAACGAAAGGAAAATGAAAGACAAACAATGATAGTGCATGAATAAGTTATCAAATGCTATTAGTTTACCCCCCAGTGATAAGCTGCCTATTGTCACTTAAACTACACGTATGTGTGTGTGTATGTGTGTGTGTGTGTTTGTGCGTATGTGTGTACGTGTGTGTGTGTGTGTGTGTATGTAATCCACAAGCTTGCTTATACAGATTTTATGTAAATATCTACAGAGATCAGCGATTGTACATATTTGCAAGTGTGCGCCCTCGGCTTCACTCGGCTTCGCTCTAGACTAAAACGAGCACCTTATCAGTTAGAGAGAGATAGAGAGTGAGCGAGAGAGAGAGAGGGAAAGCTGTGCTATCTAAATATTTTTATAATTTTATTGTTTGCAAACAAACTGTAAATTTCTGCAAAAATTAACAGAAGCAATGAATGATGTAGATAGCAATTTGTTGATGGGAAAATATGTCCGTCGTCTTTGCGTCTCACACATTCAAGATTAATTCAGGTGATAAACACAGAACGATAGAGCCAGAGACAAAGGGTGGGTGATAATACACTATAAAAAGACTGCATATATATATACATATTAATATATATATATATATATATGTAGGATCATATGTGATCTTGATAGACAGTAGTGACAGCGACGACGACGACGACGCCGTCAACTTCGGCGAGACGAAAGTACTACGACTACTGTCCAGATAGAAGAGCAAGAGGAAGAGTGAGAGGAAGCGGGAGTGCAAAGATCGTTATAGTAGTACTGGCCTACCAGTTAAGATCTGTAGTAATTTGGGCACATCATGCCACTTGAGCCGCACATGGTGACGCGTGCGGTTGTACCACAGAAGCCCAACGACTTCAGACACCGTACAGCTAATTGGTCGTGATTATTCCTATATATATATATGTATATATGCCATATATCATACAAACAACAAAGTGAAATTAAAAGACAACAACAAATGTTAGAAAAAAAGACAGAAAAAATACATAAATAACATAGATTATAAAGAATCCAACAATAACAGCCGGAAGAAACCAATGTGATTCGTGTAGATTGAGAGATCTATATAAAAATCAACGAAAATCTAGTGAAAATGGTGCAAAGCGAGGAGCGCAATGCGGAGCTGGAGTCGCGCACGACGCAGGACGTCGAGGCCGCAGCACCCACAACAGCCGCACAGCTTGCGCATGAAGGAGAGGCAGCGGAGGAAGAGGAACTCCAGCATTTGACAGCCCAATCCAAATTGTTGGACAATGGCAATGCACACGGTGCTGGATCAGCTAAAGATCAAGCGAAAAACAAAGCCAAGTTAAAACGTGAAAAATCGGCGCAGGATCGTCAGATCACAGAGGAGATCAACAAGCTGCTAGATGATATGCCACTCGAGAAGAATGTAACCTGTGGTTTTTGGTTCTTCCGTGGCGCATTCTTTCAGCGGTAAGTCGCCTAGGATCCTTTACATATAATGGTTAGCCTAATAAACATCGGTTAACCCACAGTTTTGCGAATCAAACAGCCTATGTGCTGTTGTATGGCATGGTTGGCTGCATATTTTCCATGACCTATGCTTACTTCAATGGCACTATCACCACAATTGAGAAACGCTTTAAGATCCCTTCGAAGAATACGGGCATTATATCGGTGGGCAATGATATCAGTCAAACTTTAGTATCGGCCGTGTTGGCCTACTATGCGGGCAAAGGACATCGTCCGCGCTGGATAGGTTTCGGTAGGTTGATATATCCAGTCTGTATATCTTTTATTATCTATATGATTCTTCCCTGTAGGTCTGCTCACAATTGTCGTATTTTGCTTAATGACCACCTCACCGCATTTTTTGTACGGTCCTGGCGAGGATGCTCTGGTCTTGACCAAGGAATTTGGAGCCATACCCGATGAGAATGTCACCATGGAGGCCATCGAGGAGCAACGCTCTAAAACCCTGTGTCGCCTGCACGGCGGCGGTGCGGAGTGTGAGGTCGGTGAGGGCAATTTTGCGCCTCAGGTTTTACTATTTGTGGCACAGTTCATATCGGGAATCGGCGGTTCTTTATACTATACACTGGGCGTGTCTTATATGGATGATAATACCAAGAAATCAAAAACCCCAGCTCTACTGAGTAAGTAAAATCTAGCCAGAAAAACGCTCTCAAATTTTTATGGTCTAGCTAGATGTAGAAAGAAAGGGTCTTGAAAACAATAACAACTCAATTTTTTTGTAGCGCACGTAGTTAATTTCTTTATGATTGATATAAAGCCACACGGCGCCTAAGTAAGATAATGTTTAACATAGTTATTGCTTCCGTTTCTTATCAGGCGACAAAATAAATGAATCAGCAATATTTCACCAGATCTATTTCAAAATTGAAATTATATGAACTTTACATTAAAAGTCCTTCAAAACTAGATACATTTTGTATATATGGTATATATAATTGCATCTATTTTTGTCTCTCTTATAATCATTTCATCTCGATTTGCAGGTCTATCGTACTTTTTGAGAATGCTGGGTCCGGCCATAGGCTATGCGTTGGCCTCCTTCTGTCTACGACTGTACATAGCACCACAACTGCACCCGGTTATAAATAACAAGGATCCGCGCTGGCTAGGCGCCTGGTGGCTTGGCTGGTTGGTAATGGGTGGACTGCTATCCTTCTCGGGCATTTTTCTGGCCATGTTTCCCAAGGAGTTGCCGCGTGCTGTGGCCCGTCGTCTGGTCGAGGAAAAGCGACGCCGTGAACGACGTTCACTAAAGCAAAAGGAGAGCACCGAGAAGGATCAGCTCACAGCTGAGCTGGAACCACCAGAACAAACGGTAGAGGCCAAGGCATCGCTGAACGATATGTTGGTGACCTTTAAGCGTTTGACCACCAACAAGACGTACATGTGCAACACATTGTCAAATATCTTTTATTTGATCGGGTATACGCCATTTTGGATATTTACCCCCAAATACATTGAGGTACAGTACAAACAATCAGCGGCCACATCCAGCATGGTAACCGGTACCGTCGCCCTCGCATTCTCCGCCATTGGAGTGCTGTTGTCCGGTTTCATCATCTCCAGGTATAAGCCCCGGGCACGATATATGGCTGCATGGAATGTTATAGTCGCTGTGTTGGTGGTGGCTGGTGTGGTTACCTATGCATTTATCGGTTGTCCGGATAATGAACGTTCGGTCATTGTGAATATTCACAATAATGCATTGAATAATACGGCCACCTGCAATTCGGCCTGTGCGTGTGATTATGTGCGTTATTCGCCGGTTTGTGGTGAGAACAATATGACTTACATATCGGCGTGCCATGCTGGCTGCACAATGGAACACAGCTCCGACGGCAGAAAGGTGAGTTATACGCAATATAAATTTAATTTAAAAAAAAAAAAAAATACCTTAATACGCACTACCGAAAAAAACTATGAGTGAAAAGATATTTCTATAAAATGAAAATTATTTATATAGATGGATATAAATAATTTTTATACGAAAACCTATGTGAAAATTTGTAATTCACATACTTATCAACCAGCCCTCGTTGCAATTCCTACGCGCCCACAACTGTCATCTCTTTCGCACACACTCAGCTGTTTCCACTGCACACAAATTCACCACACGCGCAGCAAGTCCAGCGCTGTCTCTTTTTAACTTTCAAGCGTTTGCTGTGAGCGTCAACTCACCACTTTGTTTACATTTGATTTTTTCATCATTCCGCAACATATTTTTGCTGTGCCTTGCAGATTTTTTACGATTGCTCCTGCATACCGGGCTCTACAAGCAATGCAACATCCTTCAAGCGACTCACAGCACGCGAATTGGCAGCCGGTGGCAATGGCAATAGGAGCTGGGATCTCAATGAGTATGAAAACATGGCATCAACAGCAACGACGCCTTACCTAGAGGTAAGCATGGCATTGGCATTGAACGAGAAGCAGAAGATTTCAAATAATTTGCTTGCTAATTTCACTCTTAGCTTCTAGCTTCTGGTCAGGCCACGCCGGGCGCTTGTCCCGTCAACTGTTGGACACAATTTGTTGCGTATTTATCGGTCATGTGCTTTCTCAAATTTATCGGCGCCGCTGGCAGAGCGTCCAATTTTTTGGTCTCTGTGCGCTGTGTCCCGGAAAAGGATAAAACCGCCGCCATGGGCTTTGGCATGATGTTGTGCTCGATGTTTGCCTTTATACCCGGACCCATATTCTTTGGCTGGCTATTCGATCGCATGTGCCTGGTGTGGGGCAAGACGTGTACAAACAAGGGCAACTGTTGGCTCTACGATCCGCAGTCGATGCGGTAAATTGAATACACGTAATTTCTAATATTATACATTATAATTGTTAATTTCGTTGCACAGTTATACGGTGAACTTTACGGCAGCTGTGTTTATTGGACTGGGCGCTATATTCGATTTTGGCGTGTGGTATTATGTGAAGGATCTTAAGATATTCGATGAGGAAGTCAAGGAGGTTGAAATGCAAATCGTACAGCACGAGGAGGAAGCGAACGCGGAAAAGAATACCGAAATCTAAGCCTAAGCTAATTGTAATCTTAAGTGATTGTATTTAAGTGATAATGGTGCCTATCATTTTAATTTGTCGTATGTGTGTCCGATGTGTGTCGTTGCAATAAACTAGATTCATACAAATTATACTATATATTTTATGACGGTAAGATCGTGTGGATCGTGTGATAAATGCGACCGTCACTAATACTACACTATATATAGTATATAGTACTATGTAAATTAAAAATATGCATTTTTTAGCTATACTATATACGTGTGTATATATATATACATATATATTTATATATCTACATATATATTTATATATATATATATATATCTATATATGTATATCATACGCATGTCTGTATTTCAACAATCTAAAATAAAGAACGAGTACATAAATAACAATCTTATGAGCTTAATCTCAGTTAAACTCATTTGTCTGATTATAATTACAGCTCATATATATAGTTACATTAACCTATAAACTGATGCAGCAGCCGTACTTATCTATCTATAGTATATCTTGTGGATCTATACTCTAGGCTGTGTGGATCTTGAGTAGTTTAGTTAGACTTCTCGCCTCCAACTGACCTAAACACAATGACGGACCGAGCGCACGAGACCTCCAAATTTCTGCCAGAGACGACTAAATCGAAAGAGCACAATGCGCGCACAGAGAAAGCGGAAAGCTCGGATATATCGTGTGGTTTCTGGGTATTTAAAGGTCCACGACTTCAGGGGTATTCAAGCTAGAGAGTGAGCTCTATTTATAGTATAACGTTTCATTAATTATTCTTATATCTCTAGTCTGGCTACCGAAATGATGTTTATGATACTATTTGGCATCGGTGGCTGCTTTGTAGCTATGGCATTCGCATATTTTAATGGCAGTATCACTACACTGGAGAAACGTTTCAAGATACCAACGAAAATCTCGGGTATTATATCAGTCGGAAATGATATCAGCAGTACGTTTGCATCGGTATTTCTGGGCTACTATGCGGGGCGTGGACATCGACCGCATTGGATAGGAATAGGTTCAAAAATAAAATATATAAAAATATATTTAGCATTAATTTAAGCCGTATTGCTTCTTGTAGGTCTAGTTACAATAGCCGTATTCTGTGTGATGACAGCCGCACCACATTTTCTCTATGGTCCTGGCGAGGAAGCGTTAAAGCTAACTAAGGAATACAGCACAGGGCATTTAAATGACACCCACGATGCGACACTGTGTCAGACTGAATCGCCTAGCTGTGCGGAAGAAACTGGCGCTTGGGCTCCCATTATATTGCTTTTTACAGCACAAATCATATGTGGCGTGGGGTGTACTTTATTTTTCACCCTAGGCCTGACCTACATGGACGACAATTCAACTAAATCCAAGTCACCAGCCATGATCAGTAAGTTTAAAATCTACGCCCAAGATATGATACTTATACGTATATATTATAGGTTGGTCGGCTTTTCTGCGAATGCTGGGTCCGGCCATGGGTTATTCCTTGGCCTCTTTATGCTTGCGCTTGTATATAGAACCCAATTTGGAGCCGCTAATCAACAATGAGGACACACGCTGGCTAGGCGCTTGGTGGATAGGTTGGCTTATTCTAACAGTTGTTATGATTATCTCTGCCTGGACAATGTACATATTTCCCAAGGAGCTACCCAGCACCAGGGAGAGACGATTAAAATTAAATAAGAAGGATTTAAATACACCCACAAGAGAACTCTCCCTCAAGGACATGTGGATATCAATCAAACGTTTGTCCACCAATCGAATACTCGTCTACAATACAATCGCTTCAATACTCTATATCTTTGGCTATTCACCGTATTGGATATTTACCCCCAAATATATCGAGATACAATATAGGCAATCGGCTGCTACGGCTACTTTTGCCACTGGCACCGTGGCACTGGGCTTCTCAGCGGCAGGGGTATTGCTCTCCGGCTACGTCATCTCACGGTATAGGCCGAGTGCCCGGGCAATGGCCGCTTGGAATGGTTTTGTTGATTTATCTACGGTAGCTGGTATCTTGTGCTATATGCTTATTGGTTGTGCTGACAGCGATAAGGCAACGTCACTGATGCCCATCGCTGACAACTGCAGTACCTCATGTCACTGTGAATATGTGCATTATGCGCCCATCTGTGCGCCCGATAATGTCACCTATATATCTGCCTGCCATGCCGGTTGTGAGAGCAAAGAGAAGGATGAACTTGGACACATACGATACACGGGTTGTAAATGTATAGGTGGTTTGGATATAGGAAATGTTACGGAGGTAAGTTGATTGATTTATGGCAACAACAAATCCCCCTATCATTTCAAAAAACACGAAGAACCCGTGTCATATATTTACATTTTTAGAGATCGCTTCCTGAAATCATGCTACCAAAAATATTTCCTGTAATATTATTACACAATCCCCTAACCATACTCCAACTTTAATTACTTTTGCGTCGGATTTTCAACATTTCTTTGAATGTTTTTTTTTTTATACTCTAGCATCAGTATCAGTATGCCACCCAAGGACACTGTCCAGTTGATTGTTACAATCAATTTCTGATCTTTCTGGGGGTTATGTGTTTTCTAAAATTCATTGGTGCTTCAGGTAGAACCTCAAATCTACTACTCGCGCTACGATGTGTTCCAGAAGAGGACAAGAGCATTGCGCTGGGCATCACTAATATGGTAGTGTCTGTACTCAGTTTTATACCAAGCCCCATATTCTTTGGCTGGCTTTTGGATAGCTATTGTCTGGTATGGGGCAAAACGTGTGGAACTCAGGGAAACTGTTGGATATATGATACCAAATCATTACGGTAAGTTAATGACATCGATGTCTAATGAAATTTTACATGTTAGAATTATTTTTAGATATACTATGAACTTACTGGCTGCATCTTTAATCTTTGCGGGCTGTTTTTGGAACATTGGCATCTGGTATCATGCCAAAGATGTGCAGATATTTGATAGTGAAACGAATGAAACAAAACAAGATGATGATGACCGGCTGAGTCTGGCGGAGGTACCACAGGAGTTGATAAAGAAATAAATAGTGTTATCTGAACGACCTTCCCGACACGCTTTCAAAACAAATAATCTCAAGAGATAAGCTTAGTTGGTTAATGTGTGCATATCATTTTGAGTTTATAAATATAACCTGCAACGTTGTATGAATATACAAATATTCTAGACAGCAGGACGAGTTATTAAATATTAAATATTACAAGGCAAATAAACAAATATAAGATCGAATACTATTCATGGTTAAATATTTTACAGTAAAGGCGTAGATTTTTTGAAGATGGAGTCTTCCCAAAAGGGGGAAAAAACTTTGAGCCTACAATATATAGTAATTATCTTTTGCAGCCCCTACTGACCCAAACTAACACTTGTTATAGCATCACATCATTATATTTTGCCTCTGACGTTTAGATAACAACAATCTCTATAGCAGATAATAAACATCTGAAATTATTGTACTATAATTGAAGCAATAAGACCTACTATCCGAGATATATTTTAAGACAACTGCAAATCATGCCCAGTACGACTTTATTTAAATAATCTTCTTGGCTAAGTTTTAGTTCAGTCTAGACGCAATCCTTCATGGAGCACATACACTATGAGCGAGAAGAAAAACTTAGAGAATATCGTGGAGGCATCGCCATTTTTGAATGATGTGGCCCCAAATGGTAAGCATAGAAAGGAAAAACCCGATAAAGATGTACGCTGCGGATTCTGGATATTCAAGGGCCCCTTTCTCCAGAGGTAAATCAGTGTGCTTTGACATAACTATTCTATAACATATATTACACTCCATAGTTTTGCGACGGAAAAGATGTACGTGCTGATCTATGGCATTGGTGGCTGTCTGCTGTCTATGAGTCTAGCTTACTTTAGTGGTACTATAACAACGTTGGAGAAACGCTATAAAATACCTTCACAAATGTCAGGCATTATATTAGTGGGCAATGACATAAGCATGATGTTTACCTCAGTTTTGGCCGGTTACTTTATACACAGAGGACACAGACCACGTTGGATCGGATTTGGTAAGATCCATACAACTATAATCTCCGTAATAACCCCATTATAATCAAATTTCCCCACCCAGGTTTCTTTACGGTATTCATTTTCTGCATACTCACCAGTTCGCTGCACTTTCTGTATGGGGCTGGCGAGGAGGCAATGAAGTTAACCAAAGAATATGGAGATTTGAAATTATCCAATTCCAGCCAAATCCTGAGCAACACCACCGTAACTGATAACAAACTGTGTCAGTCGGAGGCAGCCAAGTGTGTGAAGGAAGCTGGCCAATGGGTGCCGCAATTTGTTTTGTTCCTGGGTCAGTTTATATCCGGAATAGGCGTGGGTCTATTCTGGAGCGTAGGTGTCTCCTATATGGATGATAATACTTCCAAGGCGAAGTCACCAGCTATGCTGAGTAAGTCAATTGAAAAGCTTCAGACAAAGTCTTTTTTTACTGTATATCTTTTATCGCAGGTGCCTCAGCCTTTCTGCGCATGTTAGGTCCTGCCGTGGGCTACTCCTTGGCTTCCATGAGCCTGCGGTATTACATAGATCCTCATTTGACACCGATAATTAAGCCTGGCGATCCCAGATGGTTGGGCGCCTGGTGGTTGGGCTGGCTAGTATTAGCTGCCGTTACATTTTTAGCTGCCTTTCTCATGTGTCTCTTTCCCACGGAGTTGCCCAGCTCCAAGCGCCGACGTCTGAAAATGCAGCAGTCAGGCATCGAGGAACCTGTAGACATTAAGGATCTCTCATTTAGCGATATGTTGCGCTCGGTCAAACGTTTGGGCTCCAACAAGATCTTCATGTACAATACATTTGCTTCCAGTTTCTATCTATTCGGTTATTTGGCCTACTGGATCTATACGCCCAAGTATATAGAGACACAATATCGTCAATCCGCTGCCACAGCCACCTTGGCCACAGGCTCCGTAGCGCTCACATTCTCGGCTATAGGCGTGTTGCTCTCTGGCTACATCGTGTCCAAATTTAGACCTAGTGCCAGGTCTATGGCTGCATGGAATGCCACAGTGGATTTTTTAACGGTAGCTGCTTGTTTAGGGTACATACTTATCGGTTGCCGAGGCAGCGATCAGCTGAGCTCCATGGCTGTTGCCGACAGCTGCAGTGCCTCCTGCCATTGTGAGTACGTACACTATGCGCCCATTTGTACGCCGGATAATGTGACCTTCATCTCCGCCTGCCATGCGGGCTGCACGGGAAAAACTAAAAGCGAACTGGGTCATATGCTTTATACAGGCTGTAGTTGTATAACATCCCCTAATGCCACAGTTACACCTGAGGTAAGTAATATCAACGACATTGGATCTGAAGAGGTTCAACTTTCTCATCTTTCACTCGTAGCTTCAGGTTGCCGTTGATGGCGCTTGCCCTGTGGATTGCACTCAGCAGTTCCTCACCTTTCTGGTGGTCATGTGTTTCCTAAAGCTAATAGGCGCATCTAGTAAATCCACTAGCATCTTGATAACTCTCAGATGCATACTGCCTGAGGACAAGAGTCTGGCCATGGGCATTTCGGGCTTGGCTGCCTCCTTGACAGCGCTGATTCCTAGTCCAGTGTTTTTTGGCTGGCTGCTGGATAAGTACTGCCTCGTTTGGGGTAAAACATGCAGCAACAAGGGCAACTGTTGGCTCTATGACACCGAAACCCTAAGGTAAAAATTATTAATCTCAACCATATTGATAAATTGTATAAATATACATACTTTTCCTTATAGATATGCCTTCAATCTAGTCTCTGCTGCATTCATCCTTGTGGGAGGTTTCCTGAATATTGGCGTCTACTTAAATTCTAAAGATCTGAAAATATTTGACGACATGCCAAAAGAAGCATACAAATTAGATGTTAAATTGGAGAATCTCAAAGTACAGAACACTGTAAAGGCTTCTAAGGATGAGCTATAAAAAGCAGAAGGGTCGTAGTTTATTGACTACAGAGCACCCTGTGTTATTATGGAAGACAGTAACGATTGTTTAGGCTTGGATTCGCCTACACACTTTTATAGCGTTAGTTTAACCGTGTTAAGCATTTTATTTACCTTATGAATTTCGGGCTTGTTTGGGTTTATCACCATTATATTAAGATAAGATAGAAAAAAAATCGTATTAATCATTAAACAGATGTTTTAAATCTGCTGACTTTATATAAATAAAAAAAAGTGCGATCTTCTCTAATCTCACGAGATGTGTTTGATATTTGTTTTCGTGACACAGCATAATAAGTCTATCACAGTTAGGATGTTCTACCTATTGTTTTTGGTAAATAACTGTGCAATATAGATCGGAACAGTTATTTATAGAATAAGAATAATTGGGGAATCATTGGACACGTTTTTGAGTATCAGTGTCAGGGGCTAAGTTAAACTTACCCGCGAACTAGAAAACTTCTTTGTATACATTACAATTTAACTAAAGTTCTCATATGTTTCTTATACTATCAACATACATTATCTCTATTTGTTTTCATTTATCTACATATTACATTATAAAATACTTAAATTTCCATAAACGTTTTTTATAAATAATGCTGAAAGTTAGATATGCTTGCATAAAAGCAGCTACTACATTTGAAATACAGTTAGTCTGCTTGAATTTTCGGTTGGAATAAGTACTTTGCTATAAGATGAGCGCTGAAAAGAACAATCTAAAAGATCTGCCGGAGCTATCTCCATTTATAGAGGAAACTGAGCAATATAATGTTGATACTGATAAAGATATCAAATGTGGGCTGTCGTTTTTTCAAAGGTAACATATAGTATTTCTAAATATCTATAGGTACACCTCTGATTTCTGTTCTTGTATAGATATGCCACTGGTAAATGGTATGCCTTGATCTATGGCATCGGTGGTTGTCTGTTAACTATGGCGCAGTCTTATTTCAATGGCACTATAACCACACTCGAGAAACGCTTTAAAATTCCCACACAAAATTCGGGTATTATAATAATCGCACATGATATAAGCATGATGTTTACCTCAATAATTGCGGGTTATTTTGTACATAAGGTACATAGACCACGATGGATTGGTTTTGGTAAAGATTTTATGTTGAAAAACATGGCACCTGTAGCTATAACCTCAAAAATTTAACTTTACAGGTTTCCTTATGGTACTTTTCTTCTGCTTATTGAACAGTTCGATGCATTTTATGTATGGTGCTGGCGATGATGCTCTAAAATTGACCCAAGAGTATGTCGATTTAGGCGATTCTACACAGAATATGCTCAACTCTACTATTAACGATCATAAATTGTGCCAGGCCGAGCAAACTGATTGTATACAGGAATCAGGTCTTTGGATGCCGCAATTGATATTATTTTCCAGTGAGTTTTTAGCTGGCATAGGCATATCGCTGTTTTGGACTGTGGGCGTGGCCTATATGGATGATAACACGTCTAAAGCCAAATCGCCAGTGTTGTTGAGTATGTATATAACATGATAACAGAAATTTAAGTTCAATGTCAAACCTAATTATGTCTCACTTTAGGCGCTTCGGCTTTTCTGCGCATGTTAGGTCCGGCTGCGGGGTATTCCTTGGCCTCCATTTGCCTAAGCTGGTACATAGAACCACAACTGCATCCGCTAATAAAACCCGGTGATTCCAGATGGTTGGGTGCCTGGTGGTTGGGCTGGCTTATACTGGCAGTCATAACGCTAGTAATCGCTTGCTTTATCTCACTCTTTCCCAAGGAACTGCCCCGCTCCAAAGCTAAACGCCTACAACTGATCAAGACGCAATCTGAGCCTAAGAAGCACTCAATTTCAGACATGTGGCTATCTATCAAACGTTTGATGAAAAACAAGCTTTACATGTGCAATTTATTTGCGACGAACACATACTTCTTTGGCTATATACCCTTTTGGATCTATACGCCCAAGTACATAGAGACACAGTATCGCACCTCTGCCGCTACAGCGACCATGGCCACTGGCAGTGTAGCGTTAAGCTTCTCGGCTTTGGGTGTTATACTCTCAGGTCTGATACTGTCCAAAGTTAAGCCAAATGGTCGAAAAATTGCGGTATGGAATATTATTGTTGATTTTATCACGGTGGTAGGTGTTCTGTGTTATATATTGATTGGTTGCAAGGGCAGTGATCAGATGGGCGCCATGGTAACCACTGAGAGCAACTGTAGTACCAGCTGCCATTGTGATTATGTACCATATGCGCCTATTTGTAGCTCCGATAATGTGACCTACATCTCTGCCTGTCATGCGGGTTGCACGGATAGAACTAAGGATTCATTGGGACATACGATTTATAAAAACTGTGCTTGTACTGCACCGGCTACTTCTGAGGTAGGTTCCAACTTATACATAAGCATAATCCTTGATATTTATATTCTGTTCCTTTATAGCTCCAACTGGCCAATGATGGAGCCTGTCCCATTGACTGTTCCCAGCAATTCCTAATCTACATGGCTGTCATGTGCTTTATAAAGCTGGTTGGCGCTTTTGGTAAAACAAATACTATGTTATTCTCTTTGCGTTGCATACCTCCGGAAGATAAAAGTCTGGCTTTAGGTCTTGGTAGTTTTCTGGGCGCTATCTCATCCTATATACCCAGTCCCATATTCTTTGGTTGGATAATAGATCAATTCTGTCTCGTATGGGGCAAAACCTGCACCAATAAGGGCAATTGCTGGCTCTACGATACGGCAGGATTGAGGTAAGCATTAGGATAACATTAACCACATATATCCATCTATATAATTGAACGTTTTTAAATGTTCACAGATTCGCTTTCAATTTTGCATCGGCTGCGTTTATATTTGTGGGCGGTTTGCTTAATATAGGCGTCTGGTATTATGCCAAGGATCTGCAAATATTTGATGATGACGGCAACAATGCTCACAAAATTGAGCTTAAAGAACTCGACTTAATTAAAGAGAAGTCGGAGAAGCCACTGCAACAGACAAATGAAAACTAAAACTTAAGTTTCGACCGAATCCTTTGCTATAATTTATGCAATTGATGAAATACATTTACAATCGCTTAGATAGGGTAGATGCCTTCAAATATTATCTACAGTATTGCGACTTATCTTGACAGAATTAAAGCCAAGACGAGACGGAGACCTACCCATATGATATATATACCATTAAACCAAAATTAAGCTAAGTAGCTTTTAAATGTTTGAGCTTTTACCTGTTTTGTTAAAATAGAAATTGATGAAATACATTTACTGCATTATATACAATTTTAAACTATATTGTATTTCATTTAGTCAGTGAAATAGCCACAAAATATTATATGCTAGTGTCATTAAAAGTGAGAGTCATTGTTATTGTTATTGTTTTTCCAAATCAAAATTAATTAAGTACATTTACAGCCCTTGGATAAGTTAAATGTTGTCAAATATTATCTAGATCATCTATCTATCTACAGATGTTATACTGAATCTTATCTGGTCCGAAATATAGCTACAGAAGTCGCGACTTTATTGTAGATATAGATGTAGGTATATGTTTATGTTACAATGTGTAGCGATAATAAATGTATCCGCGTAATCTGTGTGGATTTATACGCAAGCAATGAGAGCACGTCTATTGACGTTAATTGTCGAGATAATTTTGAGACATATAATTTCATCTAAAAAACCCTAGACGCAGCTCAGCTTCGGTTTAGTTAATTAGTTAAGCTTCAGCAAGTCGAGGCATGAGCATGAGCTCCCAAAATCAAACTAAAGCTGAGCAAGTGCCATTTCTGAGAGAACATGTGAAGAGTTCCGATCAGGCGGAGACCAACGGAAAGGATGTAGATCATAAGGATAAAGACATTACGTGTGGCTATTGGATATTTAAAGGACCTTCAATGCAAAGGTACGAAAAGAAATTTGATTTAACTGGTTATGTTGACAAGAGAAAATTGTGGCATGAAAATCCTTGATGGGGAAGATATGCAAATGGACAGTTTCGGTGGGGGAATAATCTCCGAAATCTCTCCGAAAAGAAGCATATTGAAGGTTTCCTGCAAAACCAAGATTATAATTTCTCATAAAGAAAATACTATTAACATTTTATATCTAGCTGAATATCCACCTATGCATATTTTAATCCTAAAATTTTAATCAAAATCTAACAATTCATGATCCTCCAGATTGGCCAGTGAAACCATGTATGTGACCATCTACGGCATTGCCGGTTGCTTTCTTGCCATGTCCTTTGCGTATTTCAATGGTATCATAACCACATTGGAGAAACGCTATAAGATACCCACTCGAACGTTGGGCATTATATCCGTGGGCAATGATATAAGCACCATGTTTGCCTCAGCTGTAACGGGCTATTATTTACGTAAGGTGCATCGGCCCAGATGGATGGGTGTTGGTGAGTCTCAATTAATTTACAGCGTATGATAAAGATAAGATACAAAATTGTTATAACACACCCACACAATTCAGGCCTTTTTACTGTGGTCATATTTTGTTTAATGACCTGCTCGTTGCACTTCGTCTACGGTGCTGGTGATGATGCCTTGAAATTGACGCACGAATATGGCGATTATAAAAATGTGAGTGAGCATTTGAAAAACACGGAAATGCAACAAACAATGTGCCTTACGGTAGCAGCCGGTTGTGCACAGGACGAAGGACATATGGCGCCACAAATCATATTGTTCTCGGCGCAATTAATACTGGGTATTGGCCAGGCACTGTTTCTGGTGGTGGGCATAGCCTATATGGATGACAACTCAACCAAATCCAAGACGCCAGCAATGTTGAGTAAGTCCAACATGTTAGTTATAGTTATGGTATTCATCATAATAATTATCTTTTAGCATTTTCCACTTTTTTGCGCATGTTGGGTCCTGCTGCGGGATATTCATTGGCCTCGCTTTGTCTGCGCTGGTACATCGAACCGCAGCTGCATCCTGTTATCAAACCAGATGATTCCAGATGGCTGGGAGCCTGGTGGTTGGGGTGGATCATATTGGCTGTTGTAACACTACTTAGCGCACTTTTGATTGCTCTATTCCCCAAGGAGCTGCCTAGTGCCAAGGCAAGACGTTTGAAACAGGAGCTCACTGAAATCAAAGAATCTCAGCCTGATCTCTCTATGTCAGACATGTGGTGCTGCGTCAAGAGCTTGTGCAAAAACCGAGTCTATGTATCCAATACATTCGCTTCCATATTCTATTTCTTTGGCTATATGGTCTACTGGATCTTTACGCCTAAGTATATTGAAACACAATATAGACAATCTGCTTCCATTGCCACCATGGCCACAGGTTCGGTGGCTTTGGGTTTCTCTGCCGTGGGCGTGGTGCTTTCCGGTTATATTGTATCCAAATATAAGCCCAAGGCACGTTCTCTGGCTGCCTGGAATACTATTGTTGATTTCCTTACAGTGGCTGGCATTCTGTGCTATGTGGTAATTGGCTGCAAGGAGAGCGATCAGCTCAGCTCCATGGCCACAGTGGGTGATGGCTGCAGCGCCGCCTGTCATTGCGAATATGTGCCCTATTCGCCTGTCTGTAGTCCCGATAATGTGACCTTCATCTCTGCCTGCCATGCGGGCTGCACTGGCAGATCCAATGATACAGAAGGCCATACCATATATACAGGCTGTAGTTGCATTGGAGGTGCTAATATAACTGCTGGCTCTGAGGTAAGTAACGACTTCCATTGTTCTCATCTCGACAAATATAAGACGTTGAGCCACTAAATTTTCTATAAAGATGGCTGTATGCTCTATGAACATCATGTTTATATCAAATATTCGACAGTTCCAACTATAACTTTATAGTTTGCATAGTGGTAATATCAATTTGACATTTTAATATCAATTTAATTACATTGTTTTAACTTTAGCCTAACCTAACCTATGTATATACTATACTATATGTTAAATACTTAACAACATGCCCTTACAGTTTTCCGCACAAACAGCCAAAGCTGGAGCCTGCCCTATGGACTGTTACAATCAGTTTCTCATCTTCCTGGGCGTTATGTGCTTTCTAAAACTTGTGGGCGCCTCCAGTAAATCCACAAACTTTCTCATCTCATTACGTTGCATGCCGCCAGAACAAAAGAGCTTCGGCTTGGGTCTTGGTTGCATGGTGTGTTCACTTTTCAGCTTTATACCCAGTCCAATATTCTATGGCTGGCTCATAGATAAATACTGTTTGGTCTGGGGCAAAACGTGCAGTAACAAGGGCAACTGCTGGCTGTATGATACCGAATCCTTAAGGTAAATTATGGTTACATTTCATACACTATTATTAATTAATACGGTTTGTAATTATGTTTTTTTTAGATATGTTTTAAATTTGACTGCGGCGGTGTTTGTACTGCTTGGCGGCTTGTGTAATATTATTGTTTGGTATTATGCTAAGGATCTGCAGATATTCGATGAGGAGGTGCCGACAAATCCAAAGAAGAAACAGAGCGTGGGCCAAGTGACTTTAAATGATATGGGCAGCACGCTGCAATTGAATGAGAAAGCTGAAATGTTATAAACTTTCATTAAACTGTCAATAAATAATTCATAATACCTATGAAACCTAGGATCATATGAGCAGTGGCAGCCAATCATCTGGTAAATCCAAATCCAAGGTAGGCTGCACATAATCCTGTTCAATTTCATGTCCATCGCTCATGCACCACAGCGAATCGTAGAGCAGGAGCTGCAGTAGTCCACCGCCCGATGCACAATCCTCAAACGCCAACGGTGGCAAATCGTTTTGGGCCTGTGTGCCATAGACATTGATGCACTCGTTAGTCAGGCAGGTCAAGCGTATCGGCTTGTTGCTATGCTCCTCCAGTTTCCACATGGCCAGCAAGACTTTGGGCACAGCTGCCACATATTGTTGCAACAGGTTAGCAGCTATGAGATTCTGTGTATGATTTTCATTCACACGACGTAGTTTCTCCTCATAGTTGGTGCTCTCCAACTGCTCCTGCTGCAACTGTGCCAGGCAACGTGCCGACTTGGCACAGAACATGTTCTGAAATGTATCGTGCAGATGGCAGGCGTCCCACAGGAATTGAGGCAGTCGATTGCCTTGCACCTGGGCCAAATCACTTAGAGCTTTGGCATTCACTGGATTGTTCTCTGCAATGATGGCCACGAAATTTGACATTTTATTCTCGATTTCCAGCAATATATTGCACATGGCCAGACCAATTTGATCGTCTGTGATAAGCTGCAAGTCATAGACCTTAGTATGTGTGGCTAACTATAAAGATTAGCTTAGCTTACGGGCGCCTTTAGATCTACCGCAACACCACCTTCTTCGCGCAGTTTGACAAAGCTGCACGCAAAGCACAGACGCTGTTGCTCTCCATTGGTGCGACAAACAAAGATGGCAAAGATCTAGAGAGATATATCATATGATCAAATTTGTAATAACAAAACTGAGGCGACTTACCTTGTGTATGTAGGGCTTTTGTCGCACCCAGAACTCAGTTAAATTGATCGTATAGCTTTTGCTGCTATCGATTCTATGCAGCACAGCTGGATGGTAATACTCCAAGGTGTCACGAAAAGGATTATTACGTACGCGACGTAATCTCCACTGTAGCTTCTTTAAGTAAGCAATGTATTCATCATCGTTCATACACTCAATCTCTGTGAAATCATCGGGCTGCACAGAAGCACCAAATTTATTAATTGTTGCTCTACCCGGCCGCAGAAATCCTTGAGCCTGTGCCTCGGCCTCCTCGTGACGCGCATGGAGCAAACGATTGTGCAGTTCCTCCCTGGTGCCTGTTGTGCTTACATTGTGACTATATAGTTCACGCACAAAATCGCGTATATTGAATTCCGATG